>DWFV01001039.1:0-12089 GCA_018246775.1 Parelbella machaon machaon
GCGTGCCATTGGAGAGGCCTATGTCCAGCAGTGGACGGAAGTAGGCTGATGATGATGATGATGATGATGATGATGAAACAACGAATTGAACAGATTCGTAATTCGAATTCTACAAGGCTTCAAGAAACAGGACATCTTGGGTTAAGCACATTTATATGTATTTTTTGTTATTGATGTCTTACAATATCAATATGAAGTGCAAAATGAAAATTTCCGACACAAAAGTATTTAATATAGTCAAACTCAAACTAAGATTTAGACAGTTGCTAAAGGAGCACTAATATTAAATGTCAAAATATTGTAAGTACAGACAAAAGACTTAAGACAAGGAAACGTAGCTAACGGGAAGTTTTCAGATATCCATAAGAAGAAAGCGGAAGAGACACTGTATGCATTTTAAGTAAGGTCAATTGTTCAACGTAGGTAAATGAAACAAATAAACCAGTGAGATATTTTTTCAGTATCAGTCCACTTTTAAAAATAAACCTAACCTGTATTAATTTGGTCGTACTAACATATTTCATATAAATGATCTATAATATTGTTATAAGTTAATTGAATGAGTCAAATCGATGCTTAATTTCAAAATTAAAGCCTGTACCACATTTGTATTTAAAATAGAATCGAATGCAGAATCTGTAGTGTTTAGATCTGTTGACACGTCCGGTTTCCGTGAAATGCCGTGGGGTTCAAAATTACTTAAACTTATATATGTATACTAATATTTATGGTAGTCTAGCCATTTTCTTTTTCCGTTTTTCTATATCTAATCACTGGCATTTCATTTTGGGCCCGTGAAGACAATGAGTATTACCCAAGGCCTATTCTAATCTAGTAGTCCGGTCCTATTCAATTTCGGTATATATTTTGCAACGCTCTTTTAATAAAAAATACAATGCCTAATTTATAAATTAAAAAAATAAAAACACATTCAGAAAAATCATTTATTTATCTTATTAAAGTCTAGGAGAACAATAGCATCATCAGTCTTAAGTCCATTATAAATATAATAAATACTAATAAACTTGAATATTAATATATGTAGTTTTGTGTGGTCATTAAAACAGCCCTAGAAACTCTGAGCCTACTTTGAAATCGGATGGCTATGTGTGGAGATGCCTTAGGATATTTGTTTACGAAGACTGTTTAATAAACAGGAATCGATTGCACATAAATATGATATTATTTATTTGCATGTGTCATTTGTATTTGCATAATTCCCAGTGTATAGCAATAGACTCACCACCACCATGGAATGTACAACGTAACGTAATCGTGGAAATGTATTACAGTCATCTGCCTAACCCTTCGGGGCTTAAAGGCGTGATGTTATGTACATTTGCATGTTGACAGTTTTTGACTACAGCTCACATTTCATACAAATACCTATAGATATATCTTGGTAAGCGTAAAATTTTATACGATATAATAATGCCATACCCTAGTACATATTAATTTTATAGGACTTTCGAGAATCGAATTATAAACATCCTTGCTTCTGCTAAGTACAATTTTAATATTGTGATAAGTTCTACTAACCCATCTATTATTATTCCTATATTGGTAGACATTATTTCTTTAATAAAAACTAAAAAATGTACGATATATTACTGCACATAAAATTTTGTATCGATTGTATTCACCAGGAATATTTGTTTATTTTTATATTACTAGAAAACTTGTCACGAAGTAAGAGGGAAATATGATATAAATTTTTCGGATGCTTCCAGTTTAATTTTTTTTATCATTTATTTTTATGACAGATTTTTCTAATAAACGATTTATTGTTTCCGCAAGAGTACCATAAAGAAAAAGAACACCATTGAAAACGACGTCACAGACGCCATTGATTCCATCACAATTAAAAAATAACTAAGTAACCACACATTTTATAGCTCTAGTATTTTGAAAAAGTATTCCACTTCAAGGAGACCGTCTTCAGCCAAATCGCTACAATGTATAGCATTCTGGACCTTGGTTTTTCCAAACTTTGCTCTTAAAGTGTAAGGTCTTAGAAGTCTTGCAATATCCTATAACAAATTATTCAGTTAACTAAAGGACAATATAAAACCTCTTACAACTAAGGCTAAGTTCCTACTATGGCAGAATCAAAGCATCGCATCGCGACCAATTTCGCGGTCGAGGCGCATCAACAAGCGTATCTGCGTGTTGACTTCGTTCTTTGACGCGACGCGAAGCTTCCACACTGCTGTAGCAGAAATTAAACCTAAATAACTAGATTTTTTCTTGTCATATCATAGGCTAGCGTTTGGCGGCGATCCCGCCTGACGGACAGCGCGGATGCGTTCTAAGATGGAGCACGTATGCCTAGTAAGAGCCTATTCACCCTTGTTTTGAAGAGTCCGAGGTTGCAGTAAATTTGCAGGTTGCAAAAAATTTCAGCTAAAACACCGCAAAATAAATATTAAATTACAATATCAAATGACTTTGAAAGATAAATAGAGAAAATAAAAGCAAAATTATTGCTGAAACAAATATTCACTTACAGGATCTGAAGGTCCAACCAGTTTTCTGAATTCCACGGCCGTATTGAGATTCTTATCTTTAGCCACTACTTCCATAGCAACACAAGGGCCACTGGCCAACTCGTCCACCATGCCCTGTAAGAATTTTTTTTATATATACCAACTAAATTATAAAAAAATATTAGATATCATTAAAAACACAGAAAGAATCAGTCAAATTATTTTTAATACTATGTCTTGCTAGCATGAAAATGCACTTTCTACTTTTAAAACTGCTCATTCTGGTGCTTTTGCCCTGGGAGACCACAATAAACTCACTGAACCTACATCATCAGTTCTCATGTAGTTGAATTAACACACCTTGTATTCAGGTACAATTCCCTTGTATACTTCGTAAAACTCAGCAGCATTGACATTCTCCACTATAAACATGTTCAATGCAGTGACCTCAAATCCTCCCTCGTCTATAGTCTCTAGTATTGCTCCCAGCTTCCCTTCTCTGATTGCATGTGGTTTCACTACACACAGAGTGCAATTGGACAATGTAGCTGTCAACCTCAAACGCATAGAGCTCACCTGGGTCTTCGGAAAGAAATATTCAATATCCTGGAAAATAATATTGTTTAAGTATTCATTATGAATCATTATCCCCACTGCATGAATAGTTGTTGAACATATTTTGTTTTCAATTTCATTAATTGTAACTGGATTATAACTAACACTACAAAATATACAAAATCATATACAAAACATGCAACTAGTACATAAAAAAATCATTCAAATAAACAAGAGTAACATGACATGTATAGAAAAAATATTTAACATACATAAAATAACTTTAAATATACTTAACAATGAATATATACCTGAATAGCAGCATCGGGATCAGATGAAGCATGTACACAATTTCTTACTGGGTCTATGCCATATAATGCTCTAATGGTGCCCGGTTCTGCTTTTAAAGGATCTTTATCTCCTAAGGTACTCAAGCATGCTTGTACAGCATCTTTTCCAACTAATTCCAAGCCATATACCAATTGCCCTGTCAGGTGTTCCAATAGAAACCTAATGAATAACAAGAATTTATATTTTATTAAGCTTATTCAATGTTTAGTGTTGGAAATTACTGTACAGATGGTTTAATCCATAATTTAAGAGGACGGATCAGCACATCAAAGTATTTGTAGTGAGTGGGTGAGTGAGTGAGTGAGTGAGTAGTGAGCTTAAGTCAGATACAAACAATTGCAGTTTCAGCATTTGATTCAGCTAATATAAAAAGAATTTCACTTACTTTAGGCTGCCTTGTTGCAAGCAAAACTATTAATAGAGAGGTCCTGAGTTTGATCCCTGGGGCAGGTATAATTAGATTTATCTAAATTGAAATTCCTAATAAGAGATCAGTCTGTGTTTGTGTCCAATGTATGCCAACTCCCAATTCCATGATGGAAAATTAATGTAACTGGTGCACCATGCAATGCACTACACTCCTCTACCTACCTTTTTGGAGATTACTGATGTTATGTCATGTAATATCTGTTTTTAAAATTATGCCAGGTTTGCTAGAGGCCGTACTAATGACGTTTTTATTTCTACCATACAGCAATTATTACTAAAACATATTATGTTGTAGTCTAAAAACTGGTTAAAGGTCCACAAGTATACTGAAGGTGATATTCACTATAATAATTATTAATAACAACAGATCTATAGTCCTATTACTAGTCTTGTGTTAGATTAGGTAGAAATGTCTGTATGTATCACTAGTCACTTCTGTCTGTTGAAGATGACGATGAGTGTATTTGCTACCTATCCCAAACAGTAGCTGATCATGTTTTCTATAGAATAAAGTTTTTATCTTACGGAAATGTAGGATCAGAATGCATGCTCCTATATATTGTATTAATATCATCAGGAGTAAGTCGAGCCTTCTTCATTTTCGTTATACGTAAACCGTGGTCGTAGAAATGTGTTAGTATTTTACCAGCAACTGCTGTAGGCATCGGTTTAATGAGTACAAATGTTCTGAAATGCATGAAAAATAGTTTTTATTCATAAATATTTATTTAAAGCATATAAAATTGTTTTTCATTTAACTGCTTTAAAAAAATGTAAGATTGCAATACTAAAAAAATCTTACACTTGCATATCCCTGTGTAACTTCTTTTTTGTATCCTCGCAAGCGAAATCTACGATTTTAACCAAGCGTCCCAGTATACTAAGTGTACAACCAATATAAAAATTATCTAAAGTCACTCCATTCACTTTTACTCGCCGGACAAATGTTTTGCGGTTTTTCAAATCATACATTTCTATAGTATCGTCGGTTGGATAGTAAAAAACATTAAAACGACGGATGAGACTAGCTTGATTATCATACCATTCACCAACAAATGAATATTTATCCTTAAAAGCACCTTCCTGAAAAATATTTTCATTATGATCCAATTTACTAACGTTACATATGCAATTAGATTTTGAAGGAAAATTACCATTGTAAGGAATAATTGGATTACCATCAATCCAATATTCCTTCGTTACATGACAGAATGCAACTGTAAAATACAATTGAAATGACGAAAACACAATAAATCTTTGATGTAAACGACTTTTATTTCAAATTAAAGTGACTGAAAGCCCAAACAAACTAGGGAAAACAAACCATACGGTTATTGACACTGACAGTTAACTTTTTGCTATATTATTAAACACACATTTGACTAAACTTCACAAATATTGTTACAATTTTCTAAGAATAGGTTAACGCGTTATATACTTGTATATATAAATTTAAGTAGCTAACATAGTACTATTAATTAATGTAATAAAATAGGTAAATCAATTGATAACACCAGACCAATTGAGTTGATTTATTGCATTTTGGCTCAAATGCTTGGATTTGTGCCCAGCGTATGGCATTAGGCTTACGCCCTATTCTATAATGGAACATATTATAACATCACAAGAGAATCATCAAAGTATGCTACACACCTCTGCCTTCCTCTACAGAAAAGACAAGCGTGATATAATTTTTTTAACTCAAATAACAGTTGCAATCCCTTGATATACTATCTATTTCTTTACAAGCTGATTGTCTTTTAGCTTAAATACCAAACAGCCACTATTTAACTGTTTAAAATTAGAAATTCTGTTTTTAATTCATACCTACCTAAGGAGTTTTCAGTTCCGACAAGTTCTCGTTCAATTCTGTTCATGAGGACAAGATAGAAAAACTTTATTACATCAAAATATCATAAATGTAATTTGGCATTTAATTTTGACATTCTGCGAATTCATCACAAATCTTTTGAATGTATTAATATCTAATTTATTATAAGATTGTGATTTTTGTTTTTAATAACCATCATGGTATGTTTAAAAACACACTAAATGATTTTTAATTAAAAATTACATACTCGCTGTAGGTGTACAATGAAACCTCATACTTGCAGGTGTTCGACTTCTTTGATAAGTATACATTTTTATGTGAGATGTATGATGAAGAAGCCGACGAGATTATAGAATTGGTCCTAAACTTTTTCCCTTTTGATAATTCGATTCAAGTTATCAACACCGAAAAGGGAAAAAACCTTTTGAGACGAACTCAATTACCACCTTTGAAGCTGGAAATGCTCCAGATAGGCAACATCGTCAACATATTTTCTAAACTACTACATATTAAAGACTGTGCACCGGCCACTTGGAAGAAACTATTCAATAACGTCCAAAGGTCCATTATTTCAATTATCGACAAATCACTTATACCATTTTTATATGCAAACATCACTTAGATAGGTAAAAAGCACTTGAACTGAGTCAAGGATATTTTGAAATAAATTCGAATGCATGCTACTAAACGATAGCCATACATATGCGGTTAAGAACTTAATGACCATTATATCACGTAGATTCAAAACGACCTTATTGGCAACTTGGCGGCACGTATGTGATCTCCGTCGCCAATAAAATAATAAAAACAGCCTAATGTCGAAATATATTATGTGTAGTTTATTAATTGTTTACAGCATAGCATATATCCAGGTGTTCGATTCGCAAAAGATGTTTATAGCTCGCGTCGAACGCGAGAGCGAAAGACGGTAGTTAAAAGTTGGATGACGGGAAGGAAACGCATTCCCCGGAACCGCCAAGCCAATTTTTGCTTCTTTCATACTTGTTCTAGTAGGTGGTTGAAAAGAAAATATAAAAAAGCCTAGTAGACAAAAAAACATTCTAAACGTTGCTTTAAAATAGCATACAAACTTTATCACGTGTCACACAAATACGAATTATTTTACAGTACTTTTGCATTGATAAAACCAGTACCGCCCAGTGCTCATGGTAAAATTATAACATTCATAATGAAAAACGACTTTCATATCGTGCGAATGAAGAATGGTAAAATCAGCAAGGATTTTGCTATGGAGCTGTATAGAAGTATTTCTGGAAATAATATGATGCCGTATGTGATTTATATGCGTAATGTTTGGGTTTTATGCGATTTTTTGACCCTATAAGTACAAAAAAACTTTTTAGACAATTTTATCATAGAATAAATAATCTTGCCTGAGAAGTCCGAAAAAATCTAACTCGAGTTGGTTTGTTGGAATAGCTGAATATTTTAGTATTACGGTAGCATTAGGACGGCAAATTATAATTAAAAATCAGCCACGAATTAATAATGATTTCAGAATTATAATAGATTATGTTACTGGTGGTGAAGTTATTGGTCTAGAGCTGGTAGCGCCCGATGCTGTAGCAAAGTGGCGACACTGTTTGGGTGCTACGGACCCTGCTGATGCGGCTCCTGGTACTCTCCGGCGATTATATGGAGAGGACAAGCTGAAAAACGTTGCACATGGTTGTAATACATTGGAAGATGCTTCAAAGGTAGTTATTATTCAGCGACGAAAATAATTAAAAGTATTATTTCATAAGAATACGTTCATCCTTCCTTCTTTCTGTTAGTACTTCGTTTCTTAGATAACGTTAGCCATTAGCATTGATATGATTGGTTTAGAATTAACAATTTTATTAATACCTGAATATTAACGAAATCAATATTTTTAAAACGCAATATTATATCACAATATTGCCTAAGAATATATATTACCAAACAAAAAACGACTGATCTATCAGAATATCTTCTCTCGTAATAGAAAATAGAACTTTTACCAACTACTCTTCAATATTAAACTGCTAAGCAAGGCCTCGCTGTTTGTCTCTATCCAATAGAACTTACACTACTGATATACCCTTTTAGATACTCGAACTATACTTTGGATACGAAAACGGTTTACCAAGAATTCCTTACCGTGCAACTTTAAAAGACTGTACATGTTGCGTCATCAAGCCGCATGCCATTATCGACGGCAACGTTGGAGCTATCCTCGAACAGATCGCTACTTCCAAGAACTTATATATATCCGCTATCGCAATGTTTTCAGTGAGTCTAGCGAATGCGCAAGAATTTTACGAAGTATACAAAGGGGTTGTGCCAGAATACGAGGTATGTAACCTACATGGAAAGCTTGAGAAAATATGTAAAATTTTGTCTAATACAGAAAAAATTAAACTTTTAGGAAATGTGTATCCATCTAGCAGAAGGGAAGTGCATAGCGTTAGAAATTAAATGCATTGATAACTGCTTGAACGTGGTCCAAGAGTTCAGGGATTTATGTGGACCGAGAGACCCTGTAAGTTCATAGTTCATCCCCTATTCCATGAAATGTATAACATAATCGGTAAAAAGTTTCAATACTACACATTTGTAGAATTTCTAGTAGTGACTCGGAGTCTGGAATTGTGCCCGGTGTATGGCAATAGGCTCACCACCTATTCCACAGGACTAAAACGTAACTGGTGAAACGTGGGAGTGTAGTACACTCCTCTGCCTACCCTTTAGGGGATTGCAGGCGTGATGTTACGTTTTACTACACATTTGTGCTTATTTATTCAATGAAATATGTTATGTTAAGGTATACATACATATTTCATGAAACAGCCTGCTTAATAATCTCCATATCTCATCAAGGTATCTGAAGCGAAAGGAAATAATGAAATATAGTCTGATTAAATTATGTACCTCCTTGATTGTGTATGTTTGTTCGAGATAGCCTGATTAGTTCTAAACATATCTGAGATCCTGCTTCATGAACTGTCCTGAACATGAGTATCAAACAGTCCAACCTCAATGATTTCAAAGCTTGTAGGATTTTGCCAATATAATTTATGCCTATTTTACCATATAATATACTGGCTGATTGTGTTGCACAGCCCTCTGAGGCACAGCTAAAAGTCTTAGCCACTTGTGGGCAGCAGCCTAAGTAATCTCACAATTTGTGCTTTGCAATCCCCAATCTGCACTTCCAACACACAACATTACAGGCAATACATGTTTTGTATGTCTCTTAATTATTAACATTTTCGACATAGTATATATTTTCAATTTCTGAAATTGTGTGAACAATGCAACTACAAAATTTACCTTCGTAAAAAAGAGACAGTTACTATCATATTGAGGAATACTCCAATATATTAAAAAAGTCTATTAGCTCCTTACCTGACTATATGTTAAGCAGAAAAAGGTACTTTATAAATGAAAATTTTATTAATGATTCAATTTGTTTAATAGAAAAATTTGATATCAATAATTACATCAAAGGGTTTTTTTTACCACAGGATCTATGTCGTCAGTTGTATCCAGATTCAATCAGAGCACTGTATGGAAAAACGATAGTACATAATGCTGTACACTGCACTGATCTAGCAGAGGATGGGCATTTAGAAGTTGAATATTTCTTTAAACTGCTGGCAAATGATTAATGGCTGCATTTATTTTGACCAAATAATAAAATTTCACTTGTTTTTATAAACATTTTTTATAACGAAATCATTTCCTTCAATTTCAATCTTGTCATACATCCATTTTCTGTTAACCCTGAAAAACACAAAAATTATTATAAATTCTCAGAACTACAAGAATCTCCTAGTTTTCATGGATTTTACACAGCTTTAAGGGTATCCATCACAGTGAATTTGGCTAGCAACAGGAAGTTCAATTTGGAATTTGTTTCTTTTCATTTCACCTAAAACTCCTTTTTTAAATTTTCCGTCAAGTCGTATGAGATCGCGCCACAGCAAATTTTTCTAGGCTCTTTCCCGAGTGACGACATATATCTACAAAGCTTAAACTTTTCATTTTAGTGACCTTAAAAACAACGTAGAATTTATGAGATTAGAAGTCTGTATATATAACTATGTAGTACATGAAACAATAGCCAATAGCGTAACAATAATCTGTAGTTGAACAAAAATGTATACAGTGTAAGCAAACTTGAAACAAATTATATCACTAATATTTACCTGCACTCGTGTCCACATTTATTGGAATTACATTTTGGACAAGGAAAATGGCATCCAGGACAATACTCGTCTAAGCAATCACACAAATCTTTGCCAGTCGCTGCTAATTGACCACGCTCATTATAGATTCTTTTGCACTTGCGACTGTAAAGAGTTGATAAATAGTAAGTGTTGTATATACCTATAAACACATATGACTACTAAAAGTTAACATATTTACTTCATGTAGTAACTTTTACGATTCAATTTTCTTCGCTCTCGTGCTGAAGTTTCAGGATCGAAGTTTTCTAAAAAGTGCATTGTTTTAACTATTTATTATTAAAATATTATCACTTGTTCCGTCAAAGTAAACGTCAGATTAGTAATTAGTGAAGTGACTCAAGTGACTTGGGTGATTTCGATTTAATGACAATTTGAACAGAAAATCGATTTAACCATTGTAAACTTAATAGAGAGTATGCATAAGATTCAAATAACGCTAAAGTATTTTTTAATAAGCTTTATTGCTTCATAATTATGTACATATTAAAATTTTTAAATATAAATTAATTTTGAATAAAAAAAAAGGTGTGTGTGCGATTCACACCGATAGAAGTGAAACTTCAGTAAATCGACAAAAGAAGGAGATGAATATATATAACAAGGGTAGGATAATTACAAAGTTTATTTGTTTAAAAATGAACTATTTTATTGCTGAGAGTGGTCTAAAACAGAATAAAATAAATAAGGTTATACACGTGTTGTATTGAGGTAATATATATATAATCTATGATCAGTATAAAATAAAAATCAAATTTATTGATTAAAAAACATTGAAATATTAGTTTATACTTATACAGGATTAAAGAATACTTACCATTTATTACATCAGTCACATTAACACTCATATTTGAACATCTATTTTGATTGTTCAATAATTGTTTTTTACGCGCACGAAACTCGCGACTACGTTCTGTTGAACTTTTTCCTGGATTTTTTTTTATTTTAATTTTATTTTTATTTTTTTTGCGTCGATATTGACGACACATTTCGGCATTAGTTTTCGGCATCTTATAAAATTTATTATTTAGCACAACAAGATATAAAAATACTTACAAACACTGTTAAATAATAACACACCACGCTGACTTCTTACTAAAAAGCTGTAATACGCAGCCGCATACAGTGCACAGTAGTATTAGCTCACGTACTTTTCACATATACCAACACACGTTAAATGCTCAAATACAAGCAAGTATTAAACAGTGTGCAATATACATACACACCGACATTTGCTCTCTCGCTCTGGCTCACTAATTACAGGCGACTATGCTTAGAAGACGGGAGTGAGGATGCTACGAAGCATGGCACAAAGAGGTGAGACCGATAATATAAAATAGTATGTATATTTCTGTCTCATTCTTTGCCGGCTGCATCCTACACATTTTTGTATTTGTGTCTCTTACCTATCGTTTTTTCCGTTGCATCCGGTTTAAAATCACAACTATTCTAAAGAAGTTTCACTTCAAAAATTTCGTCCAAAAATTAAAAATTAAAATTTAGGGGTGGACCACCCTTAATAAACAGAGGTATGAAAAATAGATAGTAGCTGATTCTCAGGTCTACTAAATATACATATAAAATTTCATAAAAATCGGTCAAGGCGTTTCGGAGGAGTATGGTAACTAACATAGTGACACGAGAATTTTATATATAAGATAGATATCTGTGCGAGTATCGTCGATACATAAGCGTATTAATCAGTCTTCTATCTATCCAGAGAAACACGGACTGGGACTCGGCGGCTATTCTGCTGAAAGGTGTATACGAGACTATGATTCGTTGTCCGTACATTATGCACTGGCAACAAGTGAAAACTTTATTAAACACAGTGCAGGTACGTACGATAAAGATGCTTTTTACTTTACTAAGACATTTATATTTCATATACTTATGTGTTTATCTTAAAGCCTATTTAATCATCATCAATCTGTGTGAGTCCCCTCTCTCAAGGGGTTTCTGTTCATTATCCCTAGATTAACATCGTTTGTTGTATAGCAGGGAACACCACGATGGCGGGTTAGGTTGGCTTCAGCTCCTAAGTAAGATGCAGCGTGGAATCCCTATTGAATGTTGTTGCGATTTTTGCACTCAATACGAAAATTTGCAGGCACTGATAGTATCGGACAACAACTGCGGGGAGAACTTGTCGTCGGCCACCGCCGCGCTCATGTCGCAGCCGCCGCCCGCGCACTTCTGCAGCAC
>DWFV01001040.1:0-12089 GCA_018246775.1 Parelbella machaon machaon
AAAAAATAATGAATAAAAGATACATTAATTTAACCACAAAAATGCAACGCACACTGCTGCACCCACACATAGATACCACGCTATACAGACGATTTTTTTACGATTTACAATCGAATTTCGATCGCTACTGGGCCACTATCTATATAGAGATGCAAATTTTATGTAACATTGTTTTATAGATTACAAATAGATTGGATTGTAAATTTAATTTTAATTCTAGTGTCTTAATTGTTGCTACTATCCATACCGATAAAGTAATATACCTACTGGTTAGATTGTCTTTGAGATTATTGTAGTATAAATTTTTATGAATTAAGATTTTTATGGTTGTAAATATGAGTAAAATTATTGCATCACTGGAGTATTTATAAACTTATATTATTTGAATAGTCCGTTGTTTGTGATATAAATTATCTTCGGCGCTAAAATGAAAGTCAGAATAAAGATATCGCTGTTGAGATCGGTTAGCAAAAGCGTAACTGCTGTAATTTTTTATGCTATTTTATGACGTTGTCGATGTGTTCTGGCTTTAGGTATATATATGAGACATTTCCAGTCAATAGCTGAGCAAAACCGAAATTTGATTTGGGCAAGATACATTTCGCGAGGTCTTTAGTAAATAATGTAAAAAGACAAATGATGTATATTAAAAAAACTAATTGACTACCTCGTTGGTGGAGTGGTTGCAAGAGCGACTGCCGATCGAGAGGTCCTGGGTTAAAATCCCGGGTCGGGTACTATTGGATTTTTCTCATTTAGAATTTCTACTGGAATTGTGCCCGGTGGATGGCAATAGGCTTACCACCTATTCCATGGGACTTAAAGATAACACTATTGAATAAAAATCCAAACTATATTCTTTGATTAATTTGCCCAAAGAAGTCTTTTTATGCTAATTGCTTGAGTAATAATGTAAGCCCTTGGACTTACGTAAGGTTTACCTTTGAAGAGAGTTCTGAATCTCGGATTGCTAAATAGAAATAACAGGCGCTGATTTCTTACTCGGGAAATACCCATTGAATGTATATAGGAAAGTTCCAGAACTTTCAATGGAACCCAACCGCAGGTTCGTCTCCAGATCCATAGTACAAATTATTCCTAATATAATATTATCTATTTATTTTATATTGTACCGCTTGATCTAATAAAAGAAATACATTTTTATTATTCAGTTTCCTTTGTCAGGTTTCTCTATTCGTACAGTGTGTGAATGGGTGTCTGGTAAATGTATCACAGGTTAAACAAACAAACAAAATGATTAGCAATTTCTTTATTTTTAATTTAATAACTTTAGAAATTGTTCAGAAAGAAGACAATGGTTTCAGCATCATTATTATTAATATGATATGAACAATAATAATTACCGCTATGTTTTAATCACTATGTTGTAATATTAGGGAGATAATATTCGCTATAGCTACAATATCATACAGTCCTTTACTACGTATATTTAACAGAACAATAGAACAATGAACCCAAGAGGTGTAGGTAATTTACAGGTTACCGTAAATATATCAGAAAAAAGCGCGCGAAAACTGAAAGTTTTATTTTTTAAAAAGGTAATCGACTTTTTAAAGTAATGTACACTTTGATATTGACTTTATATTATCCAGTCAAAAGAATATAATCATGTTTATTGACTAAGTAGTTGAAAATTTAACTTTCATATTATATTCAATACTGGCGTCACATGACTATCATAATCATATAAGAAACAGTTTTTGATTTTGTTTACGGTTTTGCTTTAAGAAAACGAATATTGGTTTTAGGTATGAAATATCAAAATTATGATTACTTAGCAAACATGTCGTAAAAATATGTCTCAATTCAATGTAAAAGAATATTTCTGAATATATTTAGGGATGCCAACGTGATAACAATATAGTAAAATCCATATTTATGATCATTTGATAAGTCAAAGCCTATAAATAAAGTATAATTTAAAGTAAACATGAAAACATAATGATGTTTGTAATAATGCATTTTGAAGGTTTAAAATGAAAGTTCTGTTACTGTCAAACAGCCTATGAGTTCTTGAAATATTTACTATTATGAACTAACACTTATTGGCTAACTTATTTTATTTTATATATATATTATCGATATGTATGGAGTTTGGTATCACTAAAACTGAATGTCTTGGAAAGTTTAAAGTTTATTTGGAGAAAATCGTAACAGTTTATTTTTTGTTAATAAAGTTTCAAAGGAGGCACCTAAATCTATAAAAGACAATTTCCATTATACTTTGCCCGACACAATTTAGAAGGATAATAATTTCGATTAACCATGGATAAATCGTATAAAGACGAGCCTATATTTCGGGGTGTTCTATTTCCCTATTATACTATTTTTTTCTACCTAAATGTGGCAATTTTATTATTTACATCAATATTTGAATACTATGTACACGTGATGCAAGGAGTGCGGTTCCCTCGAATGTACAAGTCGTTCATTCATTAAAACTATCCACGACTAAAAGGAAATAAGGAAAATGAAACAAAAAATAAAACAACTGAAAATCGAAATTAGATTAAAAGCAAATTTATTGCTAAAAATAAAATAAAAATTATAACCACAAGCAATACATTTATTTGCTTAATCGTAGCGTATTTGTGTCTAGATTTGTACGTCCTCTAAAACATAAGAAAACAACAGAATTAGCTCTACAGTCTACGGACAGGGTGTAGTGAGGGGGAGGGGCGCGGCAGGCGCGCGGCGGGCGATAAATGCGACAGCTAGGCGTCCGGAGAGTACTCTTGAGCGGTCCCGCTTACTATAAAATTATATATAGAAAACATACAATAGTATAAAATAAACATTCATAATTTAAATGTAAAACTCGCGTAACCCAACTATAATATTTCGAACCTCACCGGTCCACTAACATAAACGTAATAATACTTTTCAACTGGGGTTCAGTTAGATCATACCTTAAATTTACATCTGATTGCACTTTAAAATTTTATTTAACAATAATCGAACCTACTACCCCTAATTATCGGCAACGATTCGCTTATCTTACAATTACATTACGTCTTACCTATCTACGTATGTACAGGCGTTCGTGACTCACAGACGATATTCGATACATATTTGGTATAGTTATTTACAATAATCGAATCAAATAATACGTAAGCCGGAACTTAAACAATAACGGGATATTTGTACCGATTCAGGGTACGTCTTGTATAAAAAAATTAAAGCGAAATGCATTTTTTGTATCGCAAGTTTCGTCCGATGCGCGGACGCACGAGTATGCCTGGCATATCACGAGAAGCATCACTAATATTTACAAAGTCTTTGGCCTTACAATCGAATCGTAACAAAACACGTCTAACTACACAAAATATTTGCACTGAAGTCGTCGCCGGCCGCACTCGGACTCGTCGTCCGCTGTACGCGACCGCTACTCTAGTAATCCCAACGGTCATCGTCTGCTTCCGTCTTTATTTTGTCCTCGGAGAGCACGTCAGGGGAGTGCGGTGAGCGCGGCGAGTGTGGCGGGCGCGGGGTGGCGCGGGAGGTGCGCGAGGCGGGCGACGCGGGCGAGGCAGTAGGCGAGGCGGCCGGCGGCGCGGGTGACGGCTCTACACGCACGGTCTCTTCGGACTCGCGGCGGAAGTCGTCGCTGCGCATCACGCATACGCCATTAATGATAACCTCGTCCGGATTGCGTGGCTTCTCGTCCTGCCAATCGGGGTTCACCCATTGAGGCGCGGCCGGCTTGCGCCGACTGGAGCGGGCCTGCGGCGTGGACGACGCCTTCGGCTCCGTTTTCGACTCGTCGTCCAAGGAATCGTCGGAGCCCAGGTTACTTTCCACGTCGTCATCTTCGAAATCGTCTGCGTCGGGCTCGCGTTTTAAAGGCATCGAGAGGTCCAGACCGCTTGACGCGTCTTTTGCGTCCGCCTCCGGGGGCAGTAGCCCACGTCCGATGAGCGCGGCGAGGTTTGAGTTCGCGGCGAAATACGGGGGATAAGGCAGCGGAACTCCTGCGAGGCCCATTCTCTCCTTCTGCAACTCGAGCAACCTCTGATTGAGTAATAACCGAAACTGTACTGGGTCGAATGGCGCCGAGGATTGGTCCCGAGCGGGAGGCTCTGCAGGTAGTCCGTGCGGAGCCTGCTGTTTTAGCCGCATGCGGTGATTGTGAAACCAGTTCGTTATGGTTCTCGTCGATAATCCTAACTCTGCTGCCAGGAATTCTATCGTAGGCATGTTGGGATAAGGATCTAGAGCAAACGCCAGCCGAAGTGCCTCTTTTTGCTCTTCAGAGAATAAAACCCTTTGCTTCTTGGCTGAAGGGGCTCCCGATGTAGGTCCCGGTGAACTCGAGTGGTAAAATTCGGAGGTATCGTTCGATGACGTGTCGGAAGAATTGTCTTGTCCGGGCCCGCTCGATCGCCGCCGCTTGTTTGCTTCCCTTCTTTCATTCTTCAAGGCTTGAAGCCTATCAATATTGTGGGCATCGCTAAGCCAAAGTTGCATACGGATAAAAGGTTCACGGCCTTTAATGCTAAGCATGTGCCAAGGTTTCGGTTTCGATAGCAGTTCACTGACGGACCCTTGTGATAATCCTAGAACGGCCTCGCCGAATATCTTCTGACCAATGTTGTTCGCTAACAATGCTTCTTTGATTTTAGTCGTTATCGTTTGTGTATCTAAGTCTTGTGTAAGAGCAGCCATTTCATAAACGCTGGGAGAAATGTGTTGGTGTAGACCACGCATGACTGGGGGTTGATGATGCGGCTGGGGCGGTGGCGGCGGTTTTCGTTCCTTGTTACTGATGTCGTGGTGCTGCGGTGGCAAGGTAACAGCGTGATGTGGGGGGAAGCCGGGTGGTGTCAATAAGAGTGGCGTCGGTTGGCCCAGGTGGCCCAAATGACCTGGTCCCAGTAATTGTTCCTGTTGCATTTTACTGAGCAAGGAGGTCGCATCTGAAATCATCTTTTGCGTTGGCGGCATGGGCTTGTTCATGTTAGGCGGACATGCTGGAAAGAGAAAAAAAGGAATTAAACACATGGATAGTTTTATAAGTCTATGTATATACTTTTGCTGTATTATAATAAGTTCTAAGTCAACGATCGATCTGTAGTATTAGCAATAGTATTTGGATAATTTAATTTTGTAATACATTAAAATTGTTTGATGTTAAAATTGTATATTACTCACGAGGTGCTCCGCTATAGTTTCCAGTTCTCATCAGCTTCTCGGGCGCAATTTTGTACTGGGAAGCGACCAACTTATGAACGGCGTTGTCGTCTTCCAGGAACATTTTCATCCGAATGAAAGGTTCTCTTCCTTTCTGAGTCAACATGTGCCAAGGCTTCGGTCTCGCTAGCAAGTCACTTACTGATCCCTGAGACAAACCCAGCACCGATTCTCCGAACAACCTTTGGCTGATCGAGTACTGGCTTAGCGCCTCTTTCACTCTTCTCACGATGTCTTCAGTATTTAGATTGTTAAAGAGATCAAACTGCTGTTGCGTGATTGGCGGGAGAACCGCTTTCATGGAGCGCTGGGGCGGCGTGTGGTGTGGTGGGTTAGACGGTTGAGATATGAGACTATTTGTTATGGATGCCATTCGCTGTAGGGGACTCGCCGCAGCTGAGCTACTGAAGTCTTCATTCGGGGTTATCGCTGGCGGTAATATTGCGTTACCGAGCGGACTGGAAGCATACGAGCCGGTGGACTGCTGCCCTGGTTCCAGTTTTGGTCGAACCAACGAGAATGCGCTGCCTGCATGCCGTATAGCCTCTTCGGCATCCATTGGTCTATCCTTATCACTATCAGTCATTCCATTAATTTTGGCATTTTTGTCTTTAGGCAGCGACAGGTCTTGGACAGCTCCTGATCCGTTCATGTGTTGGTTCTGAGCTTGCATGGCTTGTTGCTGTAGTGCGAGGAGGTTGGGAAAGGGCGGCATTCCTGGCAAGTTGTGGAGATTTGGAATATTACCCCCAGGTTGTATTTTGGCGAGCTCCCGATGATATGCTTCCAGTGCCATTCGGATATCCTCTGGTGGCCTCTCCATGTGCGGAGGCATGCCGCCACTGAAAAATGGAGGAAACATGCTACACGTCAGTTTTAGATTTGCTGTTCTCGTTTAAAACACAAAGTAAAGTTGAATAATTGAAATAAAAGTTATTTCCACCATAATGAAGGAACATTTTTTTGTTCTAAACAAAATAACAAAGAACATACCCAGGGAAGCCTTCGCGGTTGTGTCGCATGTCTTCGACTCGCCTAGTCATGATTTTAGCTAACTCTTCTTGGTAGATTCTCACTACTTTTTCTTGAGGAATGTCATCGTTTTCATATTTCTTCAGCCTTCTATTTTGACTCGAATCCTGAATTTTAGGAAAATCAAATTATTGCAAGTATCAGGATACATTAGTATCAAAATTAATATTTTTAATTAATCTGTATTAACAGAATTTGCAAGAAAGAGGTAAGGGAGATTTTTAAGGTAAGTTTGTTGCTTGTACCGATATAATACTTACCTTATTAGAGAAAGGCGAGGGGCATTGTGTGCGCGGAGAACACGAGTCATCGTTGCTTCTGGAGTCGTCGTTATTGGTCTGACTTATTGGTGTCTTCATCATATGCGAAGAGTCGTTTAACATATGCGACAACCTGTCGTCACCCTCGCTCTCTGGTCTTCCAAATCCTGGACCGATCGTGCCGTCCTTCGTACCAACTGGAAAAGAGAAGTCTGTTTATAATTCTAAACTTGTTCTTAGGTACTTTCATTTTGGTTTCTTACATCTAGGAAAAACAAGAGAGCAAACGGTAATTTAACGATACATAGTGGTATTTGTAGTTTTATAAAGAAATTATTGCAGACAATAAAATTTCGAGTCATGCCTTTCAAGAACATCGTGTCGCTAAAGCAATTTTAATTGCGGTTAAATCGTATTGCGTATAACATTGTACATCCGTAGCTGAAACCCTTGCCAAGTGATAAATACAGGAGTTATATTTGGTACAATTGAAATTAGGTGGGTCATTAAAAGCGGCAGGGCAACGTATGGCGCATTAAAGATAATCGTTGAATGGGGCCGGCCAGTCGTCGCCTAAGCCAGTAATCCTAAAACGGCGCGCGCGCACCCATAAACAAGCGGAGTTACGCGAAAACCGCCCGCCATATTGTGGCCGTTCATCCTGTCAACATATTGTCTCTGGTTCACAATGAAGCGACACTATTTAGATGCTGATGTATGCGTCGCATTAGTCTAATTAAGACACGTCATTAATTTACGCGCGTAAAGATGGCCGAGCTATTAGCGTTTGTATTATATTCATACATGGATAAATAGTCGACGTTACATATTATTGTTTTTTATTATGAGTCCAATTACTAACGCATTACACATCTAGCATGTGTCATTCCTTACGACCTGGTAATGATTGGCCTGCAGCTACTTGTACAGAAATAAATGAGCTCAGTGGAAGGTGCGATAAGGATCTGGTTTACATTTACGAGATGATTAGTTTCAGGCGTCAATGGTTGCGAAAAATACGACGTGCTATGTTATACGAGAGAGTTAAACGTATTTCATACTCAATTGGGAACTTCCAGCAAATACTAGTATAACAGATTTTGGACGGACAGTAATTAGCTAGACTACTTTGTAATAGATATCTAGACTACTCTTTATCTCCATATTTCTTTATCTCTCTGTCGTCATTAATATTCCTAAGGACGGAGCTTTCTAAGCGCACAGTGCATAACCTGCACTGCCCTATTACAAATTTGAAACAATACAGTTACAATTGCCGAGTGAAAGTATAACTTTAGAAGGTAAATGACAAAGGAAACGGGCAGTTACGTTGCGTAACCCGTTCCAAGCTCAAACGGCTGGGATACGGCGATTATGACACTAATAACACGAAAGTCGGATAATCGCAGTGACATGTCGAATAATAACTGTGTATTTTTTATACACACACGAAATGTCGCATGTTTTCGCGTCCACTCTGCGGCGGCTTAATGGCTCCGATGAAGAACGCTGCAAGATGTATCGTATCCATTTTCAAGGATCCAACAAAGACTTAATTGCATTCTTAAATTTTATTTTAAAACCGACAATATGTTCAGCGATCCGTCCACAATTATTGTTCTGTTTTATTTAACGGTTACGACGAATGTATGTCTTGATTAATTGTTAATAAAAGCATTATGCGTTGGATTAATGCTGGTTTTTATTCGAGTCTAAATGTAGGTGCGTCGTTTATTGGACGATAAACTTGGTTCATTAGAACGTCTCCATGAATCGGGTGGATATCTCGTGAAGTTTTCTTTGTGAATTTGTATTGTCGTTGCACTGTCATTTGTAATTGTTTTAAATCAATCTGGTAGGTATTATAAATATCTTGGTATTTGTAATAAAAGAATTACCTTATATTTAGATGTGTTGTTTAATAATAATCAATTTAGTAATCATTGATGATTAAGTAATAAAATAATCAGAGAATAGTTAAAGTATAGGCGGATTATGATTTGGCATTTGTGATTCGAACAGAAACATTGAAATTGAAGAGAGTGACGAGAGTCAGTCGTAGTCAAGACAATAGAGCTGTGCTTTAAGCAATGTCTGATACATTATATTGAAATCACTTTTCTCACGGCACACATAAACTCGTTTGGTATGCAAACAACATGACGACTTCCTTCTATACGTTATTTTTTATATTTATACGCGGTTTTTTGTGAAATCGGACTTAACGACTTATGAGTGGGGACGTGAGCAAAATAAATTTGTCAAACCGCCCGCCTGTCTCGGCTCAGATAACATCTGCATGGCCATAATATTCAGTTTTCGAGTCATAAATGTTAGACAATAACTCTATATACGTGATCTGTGGACGTAATTGCTTTATTTTTAATGTAACTACACCTAATTGGGCAGGACCTTTGATAGTTCAGATGTCCGGTCGGAATTAGTTGTTATTTCTCTACGTGTGTGTTAGATTTAATCTGTTTAGAAGAATGGTGGACTCATTTCCGCCAAGTTGATGTTAGATTACTGAGTCACACTCGAGTCATTCTTGAATATATCGTTATCCCCTGTTTCGTAATGTTCACAGGTCATTTGGAGGCGTTAAGTATGTGTGACGGAGTCTAAAGTGTGTGATTATTGCAAATAGAAGCTTATCTTCAATTCGTACTCTAATTTCAATTAAATCTAATAATTTTGTGAAAGCTGTAGAAACCAAATGTTAATGCGCAATAAAATATGTGGATAATTTATACTCAAACACCGAAAAAATACTCGTATTCAAGACACAAACATTTTCCCACCTGGGAGTAGAACCTACAGCCCCCAGATCAGCGTTCAGGGTTATATCATTAAAAGTACGGATTAGTTAATATTGTGTCGTATAATTTAATCAGGTAAAAATATTAGCTGTTAGTGATTAGGCAAAGAGTATCTGTCATCCATTTAAAAAGAAACAGATGTCACCGTGGCCAGGGCAGGGTGATTAAAATTTCGGTCGTGTGTCGCAGCAGCTCAGACGGCGATAACCAATTAGTTTATTTCAAATTCACTCGATACAGCGGCGGTCGATAAATTTCAACACACGTCTGTTAATGCCTTTGATCTTATAGCTGCCTTTGTTATTCCGCGTACAGCATGAGGACAATTACCGAAACGTGCTTCGGAATATTTTCAAAAATTGCGGTTCGCTTTGCTCGACGATGTCGCGCCATTTTGCACATGTGTCAAGCATCGCAAGATGGCCGCACGCGCTCTATCGAACACAACTCATTTTTGTTGTTTAAAAACCGCGCGAGTGTAACGATATATCACTTCCCATTGTGGCTATTACGTGTACTTTTGATGGATATTCGAAGAAAAAATTGTATTCAATTAACGTCGTCCGGTCACGGAAGTCTTATTTATTGTGTTTCAAGCGCATGTAAGAAATAAACTGCTACATATTCCTCTATAACTATACCTTTGCTGTGAAAAAATATCGCTTGTCCGTTTTCATCATAGGTGCCGGCTATCGACGATGTATCTTTACATTTCATATTGTTCGGCTGGTGTCTCATCTGTACCGTTACGCCGTTCCATAATCACAATAAAAGTGGAGAAATTATTTGTTTATGCGACACCGTATCGCGTGTGTGCACGCGAAAACTATACCTTTATAGCGGTTATTGATTGCTAATGCCATATGAATATTCAAAGCTTTTGAAAGTAAAGGCGCTCTAAATTATCGTGTCACTGTGACAGTGAAAAAAACACGTTCGTAATTTACTCGGCACACATATAGTTCGGTGGCGAATAGGGAATGCGTATCCGGTATTGTAAATCAAGGCGGGTAGTCGGAAAGGAAGGGGTGAGAGTGCGCCTTAGACGTCACGCCGCGAATCGATGCTCATTTGCATTTGAGTCGTCCGCGGCAGCGGACGTCAGGGCCGCTCGAAAGTGTTGCGGGGAACGGAAAAAATGCCCGCATTTGAATTGTTAATACGATGCAAAAGAAATTGTTGCATAAAATGTAGCTACTGTTTAAAATTAGGTGCTAAATGTTGCAGCAATGAAATGTACAAATGAGATCCACAGCGAAGGAATGCCGTACATGTTTCACGCTTCTACACTGCTCTGCCCTATATAATTGCCAATTAGTCAGCTTCGCGTAGACGACACTAAGGAAAATCCTATTTTATTGTGCGAAGAATGTGCATACATTTGTTTGTAATAATAAGTTATAACAGTATCTGTGTAATGCCTAGACCGAGGATCCATTCGTTTGGGATCATTAATTATAAAAAAATGTGTATTGTTGTGGTTAATTCACTCAATTCCGACGGCTTTTCCCATGAGTTACGACTATGTTAAGCGTTGCGTTCGATGGAGTAGGAATTTCTTTTGTTCGGACAAAGTTTGGGTTCGGTTGTGTGGCGTGCGTGGGACGGGGGCGATCCGGCTCGCGTGCTAGATGGCAATCAGCGGGGGCAGCGACCACGATTGATTCCGCCGAGAGCCGACTGATCGCCGCGATGTGTTCGCCGGGACTTCGGCGCGATAAACAACCGCTACCGAACGACACTATCCCCTGATACGGTTCTATCAGACTGTGCGTGCGAGATAATTGAGGGTTTCGAGAGGAAAGAAATGTCTTCCAATTCGATTGCATTCCTTGGTGGTATTACGTGGCTTTCATTCCACATTCGAGATAATTCGAGTAGACGTAGACATGTGAAACATGACAAGTGCAAGCTGCTAATTTCTGTGCCTTTCACTTGTTTCGGTTGTTTGATTTCAAACGCTGGATTAACAGAAAGCTTGTTCAGATAGTTATCGATTGGAGACAGTAGGATAGTTTTTTTTAAATTCATATTACATCTATTAAAGTGTCTTCGCTATTAAGTGTAATAGCGGTTCTTGTCGAAATACCGTTAGCATAGGTCGTAAATTCAATATTTAAATGTGAACGGAATCGATGAAAATTTAAATCTACGTGCGTACTATGTTATGGGAATAATAAGTAAGTGTAGATAAATAATAAAAAAAAATATACATGTGGTGTAAAATCGTGCGTCTTGCTATTTTGTCTCGTACATGAAATTTGTCATCGCGGACATAAAAATATGTAGGTACCACGATGTCACCGATAACAAGAATGTGCAGCCGTGAAAATATCAGTTTTAAGTCGTGCCATGTTTATGTTAATAATTACTTAACACTAGTTAATCAGTAGTGTCATTTTTATGATAGCGGAAGATACAATTTTATAGAATATAGACAAGTTTTATAGAAAAGCAACATTTATATACCTACATACAGTTTCGTGACTTGACACTACATTCTAGTGTTGCCGTAAACAACGTCGCCGAATTTCCCCACAGACTTAAAACGTTACGTTGAGCGAATGCGGTAGTTGGTAACTAGATTCGATAATCAATTTGCAGCTCAGGACGCGGAGGACGCGCTCATACTTATAGTACGGCTGTTTTTCTCGTTTTTCTTTAAATTCTAATTATTAATATATTTACAGTGTTTTAAAAAACTTCATCATAAACGTAACATCATGCCAGTAATCCCCGAAGGGGTAGACAGAGGAATACAACACGC
>DWFV01001041.1:0-12088 GCA_018246775.1 Parelbella machaon machaon
CAGCCCGTGTTGGACCTCACTCCTACCCCTAGCTCACACCCTCAATTCAGGCGGAGCCACTCGGGCTCGCCACTAAACTCGGTAACGCTGTAAAGGCCATTAGGGTCAACAGCTTAGGACAATTAGAAAAAAAAAAAAAAAAAAAAATCTTCACGTGCAAGAGGGGGGCTGCGGCGCGACTCGCCACTCCGTCTCGCTGCCGCACGAATACGTTTCATATTGTTGCCGTACATAGGCAAGGGTTTGACGTCTCTTTTACAACAACCAGTCAAATAAGTTTAGATATGAAGTTTTTTTGCATTTAAATCGGATTCTCCAAGCTTGTGTGTACAAAGTACTTTGGACTAATTGAACATAAAGTATCTAAATAGATATTAGCAGATAGCAGGGCTGCTGAACGACATTGGACGATAGTTGCCGGAAACCTGGCTTAGTGGTTCCGTTGGTAAAAAATCTATGTGCTGATGAACTGATGTCGATTGCTAACGGTGATCATGAAACAAAGTCAAATATATTTTCTAAATCAAATGCCAGGCATATTTTTAATAAGACTTTTATAATTTTTCTATAGCTTTGATGCTGTTTGCTTTTGCAATTTTCTACGTCTCAATATTCGTCGGGCCGTCCTTAATCTCTTAACGTTCGGTTGAAAAATCGTTATTTAAATAAGTGTACCTGATGATTTGCTCCTTGTTCGATCTAGTACCAATTTTGTTTACATAGTGTGCGTGTTACTTTTTTTAAAAGATGCCGTATCAAAAATGAATAAAATAGTATGTGTGCTGGATACGACAAAAATTTTGAAGAGTTAATAATTATTTGTATATGTATAAAAACGAATTTACAACTGCATGTACTAAAATTATCGTTTTAAATTTAGATTAAATTAGAGAAAAACGAATTTATAACTGCATGTACTAAAATTGTCATTTCAAATTTAGAGAAAATAAGACGGTGTTTACGAGCATTTTATATGTATGTTTATTTATGCATTGAACCTTATATTTATAAAGATAGAATTAAAAATAATTTGCTTGTTGTAAACATTCCCAAAGCGCTATGATATGGGTCTCCTTAAGAAATGTGTAAAAAGTGTTTTTCTTTAGTGCTCGCACTCGTCTGTTGCCCACGCCCACAGTCAACCGTGAGCGTACAGCATCAGGTGGCCTGTGTGCTTATTTGCCACCTCAAATTAAAAAAAAAAACAGCAAAAGATTTAACAATAACGATTGTCTCAGAATGCATGTGATATTCGTATAGCATCCAAGTAATATGAAAAATTATACATTCATTTCACTGCCTTGATTTTAATATGACCAATCACATATATTTTTCACAAAATTATATTTTATGTCACAAGTTGTGACATATCTGCGTTGACATTACAACATCGTTATGTTAAAATAACTTATTCATACAACAGAACAGTTTTAGCTAGCCACTCTTCTCTAACAACACTGACAATAGTGTCAATAGTTGACAACAAAGGCGAGAACAAAGCTAATGACATGAATTTTAAATTTTTTCATAGTCCTACAAACTTCGAACTTAATAGAAAACATGGCCGTTTAATTTCACATCAAAATCTGTCCAGTGCCCGACTAATAGGTGCTCGTCGCAGTATAAAAGACTGGAAAGTTGAAAAAACACGCGGCAGCTGCTACGTCGAAAAATAACGTGTCATTAATCATAACGAGGGAAGAAAGAGAAAGGAGCGACGGGCGGCTGGACAATTGCTTTTTGTGGAGACCGTACTGGACGTGCATTTATATATGATGGGGATCAAGAAATGCAGAACGCCATTTTCATATATATGCGATGTGAGCGATAAAATGGCAGGGTTATAAAAATATTCATACGTCGCAGTATTAACAGTAATTTGTTTTTATATTGTCTGACAATGACTATGACATAAATGCTTCTCATTCTGACAGTAAGACAAATACACTAGGGTTAATTATAAAAGGGTTGATGATCATAGTGACGTAATTATATGTAGATAATTATAATTTTACAATATATTTATAAGGAATTCAGCATAATTGCAATTTATTTTGCAAATGAAATTGGTAACGCAGTTAATATTATTTTAGGAGCTGTCTGAGAATTAAAATATATTATGTCAAGACAAGCAAGAACTGGCGTATTTAGCCCTTGGGTAGATAACATCAGGTGGCTAATTTCATGAGCATTTTAGTGTTAAGTGAGCGTAATACTAGCAGGCGACCTAAAATGTCAACTTTAGGTTACGGTTATGGAACTTTCCCTGAATTTTCAATATAGCTAAGATGTACCGAGGACGAATTGACTATTTTTGCCTGAATTTTCAATACAGCTAAGATGTACCATGGACGAATTGTCTATTTTACTGATCCATTAGTCTAACCCTATTAGGAAAACTGATTGTTAAGCTAGAGATTGCGAGTATGATTTCCCCACAGGACTAATAATTGTGTGATGAGCACAAGTATTTATTTCCTGTCTGTCCGGAATAAAAATGTATCTGAATAAGTAAATATCTATATGTACTTATATAGTTTGTCAGCCGTCTGGTTACCATAATACAGGCTCAGTCTACTTGGGAAATAGATGGACGTGCGTTGAGAAGTCCTAAGGTATTTACGGATTGGTTCAAAATTATATGTGCAAGAGAAGTAGAAGATTCGGATCTGGCAGTAAAAAGAGTTAGCACATAGCTGACCTGTTGGCAGGCTTGGTTGGCCTGAGTAGGCTGGAAGAAGTTCTTCTAGGGTTATGTCTGCCGTTGTACTTATTACTGCAATGTAGTCGATATTCCTGCAATGTTTGTATATAAAGACGTTAATAAAATTAATCGTTTGTAGCCAGACATGGAAAACTAAGCAGAAAATAAAACATATGTATATTGTAATTTTGATGGGAATGTAAAGTAGGTATAGTAAATGACGTTATTTAGTAATAAAAAAATAATTACTATTTAAAAATTGTTATCTATAGCAAACACAAAAATATTTTACAAAATATGATGTGTAGGTAAATAAAAAATATTAAGCTATAGTGGTTAGCTATTGTTATATTAGGTCCATCTCAATTTGTTACATCATTTTTATTGTCAAGGAGGTTGTAAATGAAAGAATATGGCTAGCAGAAATTTTAAATTATATGTATTTATACTTTTTATATGACGTTGTAGTGAAAAATACACCCTGATTATCAATTTATAAAAATTTCTCTTTGAAATTAGCTATTCAACTCGTGAAAATTGCTCTACTTAGACTAACATATTGAGTCTGCCCTTAGGAAAGCGGAACGTGTGACCGCAAACGGCCCTATAATAATTTTGGTGGTAATCCTAAGGGTCGAGTGTTTTTCTGTCGGTATTTGAATCTTATTCATTCACTAATGTTCTATTTACATAGCACTGTTGAAGTCTGATGAGAGTAAAAACAAAAGAAATAGCATTTAAGAAATAGCCATTAATGTATTAATAATAATTTTTATGCTGCTTGTAGTTAAAAAATACCCGTAGATACAGTACAAAAAATATAAGCTCCTATTATTTAAATATATAATACATATTTATATTTAAAATTATTACCGATATTTTTCAATTCAATTTTAAAATCCTCGACGAATTAAAAAAAAATAACATAAAGGTTGAATTTGAAAGACGGCAGCGCTTTTAAAAATCTGAGTGTAGAGGAACATAAACACCTCTTCACGACACTATCTTATCTGTTCATCACCCTGAAAGCTATCGTCATGCCATAGAAAAGTCCAAGCAAGTATTCTGAAGACTTACAGGACACTTGGAGTTGAGGGGATCTTTTGTGTCAGCATCATGTCCTTGTATTGCGCCTCGTTCAGTCACTGACCCACTTTTGAAAACGTCTGCACGATACAATTTTCTTTACACTTTCAACTTACATAATATATAAATAACATTGTGTTTATTCAAATGTACCGGTGTACATGAAGGATATCATGTAGGTATGTGAGGTTAGACATGTTTGACGCTCGGTACTCTTTGGCTACCGCATAAGGTATGACGATATATAATAATACTGAAATTAATAATAATAATATGTTAGGACATCTTCACATACGACCATCTAGACTCAAGTAAGAAGTATTTGTTTTAGAAGTGAGAAAGATAAAACAAGAAGACGGAAAGAGTTCCCAAGTGCAACATGCTTCATTTTTAAAAAACGCCGTTTTATCACTGTTTTCAGGCAATGAAAAACTGCTACAAAACCATTAGAATACGATAGAATATAATAGCTCAAATCGCGCGGTCCCAAAACCAGAAGCCCCGGTTCGAGTCCAGTTGTCTCCAGTCCTTTTTCTCTTTTTTTTGAGTTCCTTTTTTTGTGAGAAAAACTATTATTGGGAACCCTTTATCAATGCATCTAATTCGTATTTTTAAAATAATCCAAAAAATTCCGAGCTAAGCTCGGTCTCATCCAGGTAATGTTAATGATAACGCAGGATGTGTATGTGTCTTGGAGTGAAACGAACATAAGAAAAGCAGACAGTGATATGGTGCGACATATCAGCTTCGAGCCCGACTACTAAGGAATATGGGAGGTTAACTTAGCTTATGCCAAGAATTAAGTTTTTATATAATTATGTGTCTGGTTACTGGTACCAATAAAGAACAAACGTAACAACACGCCTGTATTCCCAGAAGGGGTAGTGGATTGTAGTGTACTCTCAGGTTCCACCAGTTACGTTTAAGTCCCATGGAATAGATGGTGAGCTTATTCCCATACATCGGACAGAATCCCAGACTCCGAATCACTACTAGAAATTCTAAATTAGAAAAATCTAATAGCACTCGACCCGGGATTTGAACCCAGGACCTCCCGATCGGCAGTCACGCTTGCAACCACGCGACCAACGAGGCAGCCAATTTGCATTAATAATAATAATAATTTATTCTAAGAACGTAGTGACTAAAAATAGTCTTTAAAAAAGCCTGTGCATTTCACCATAACGGCGTGCAATTATAAAAACACATTCTAAATTCAAACTGGCTGATTCCATTTTTCGAACACCAGTAATGGAAATTGGCGTGTTGCCTAACAGAAGAGTCATAATATCAAAACGAACGCGAATCAAACGACTATGAACAAACTGGTCCGCGCACAAAGGGCGACTAGCGAATAGTTGCGACAAACGTCTGTATATGGCAACACCAGTGACTATACACTCACGATCCGCAAGAAGTGACAGATATAACCAGAGCGTAGTTCGTACTACCAAGTATTGATGCTAGAGTATCAACATCTCTTAACTTACTATACCTATGTGTCTGACATAACGTTCGTGCAACAAACGATTTTTTTTTTATCTCTAACTTATGAGCATAAGCATAATATATGTGTGCATGCCCATGTTCAGTAATAAAAAAAAAACATTCGGAACATTTTCAAATGTTAAAAACTAAAAAAACATATTAATAAAAAAAATTGGACATAATATATTATATTCGGAATGGTTTTGAAAGGGCATTATAGTAAGTGTTTAGTTTGTTACTGTAGTAAGAGGAATATTACTTTTGTGTGTTATGTATATTTACTTGACATATGAGACAATATCTAAAGAACAGTGAGGTGTCTTAACAATACGAATTACATAATATACGTACATACATATGTACATATTTACATGCATAGTATTTGCGTGGTGGTTTAGCATTTAACCATATAATTTGTTTCTATCGTACGAGTAATATTTTATTTTCTTGCTATTCACTTCATAATCATTAAAGAATGTGTTCAAAAATTACGGTCGTTTTAAAGATCTTTTTTAATTTACTTGAAATTAACTTTTAATTTATTTCTATCACTGACAGGTATAATAAAAATATATTATATAATTATCGTTTAATTTCATATTACTATTAAACTGTTTTGAGCATGGATGTATAAAAATTGTATTATGTAATTAAATAATTAATTCTGCTTAACGCGGTAGCAATTTCGAAGACGAATTCAACTTGATCAACCATTTCAGGTCAATGGTCAGGCAAATAATAGAATTTATTTCAACGTTAATAAATTTGGTTTAGGATACTCTAGCATTGTATCTATGGACGAACAGGCTTGTCATTATTTTTATACCATTATAATTCTATTACTATCACCGTATTAAAGGGTAGATAATTCCCACGTTTTAAGCCTTCGAGCCCTTACTAGAAATTTCTTGAAAGAAAAATCCAATAGCACCAGACCTGAGTATCGAACCCAGACCTCTCGATCGGTAGTTGCGCTTGCTACCACTCGACCAACTAGGCAGTCCATGTATGTATATAATACTTGAGTTTCATTGTCCTATTATTTCTATCACTTAAAACCCAAGAAGCGTTACATCTGTGTCGAAACGATTGCACACACAGCAGGGCTCCGTGCAGTGAATATAAATTAGGGAAAGGTATCGACTTCCTTGAACTATATAGTTTTCCTTACCTTGTAGTAAAATCTCATAGATTTACGCTTGTTTACATACTTATATAGTTTGGCACCTTGCCGTGGTAATGTCTTCTTCATGTTGGTACCTACTGTATACTTTCTTTATATGTAGCAGTTCAGGTAAAATGTTTTGTTTTTAATATCACCGTTTCACTTACTGTTTTTAATTGATTTTTCGCTTAGTACGTTTAATTCATATCGATTTACATGGTTTCTAAAAAATAAGCAGTTACAATAAACAGAACAACGTAATGACAAGAATAACGTAAAAAAACACTCATTACGCGATTGTGACATACCTAGTTTTATATTAATATTTAAGTAGATACTTTTAGGCGGGAAAACGATTTTTTAATTAAATTAAATAGAAATATGTCACTGCGAAAATTTTTGGTACTTTTATAAAGCTATGCAGAATTCCTTAAAGAATGGTCTTTTAGCAATGGCGCTATTACGAGCAAATAGTAACGCTTCCAGTCAAAATAACCCGCTTACATGGCGCATGTTCGTCCTACATTTACCCCCCTTCTTGATCAACTGCAGACTTGACGACCATTACCTAACCGGCCGCCTTACACACTCCCCGCTACAACTCTCAAAGACAAAATAATAACAAAAACCTAAGCAACTTCTATATCCGTGAACTAAGGCTCAAATTTAATTAAAACATGTCCATTGAACGGTAAAAATAACTTTGCACCATCTACTACGTTCAGTACACTCGCTGTTTACACTCGCCTGTCGTCGAACATCATTCAATTAATTCGATATTTGAACTCGGTAAAGAGCGGCCATGTCAATGTTTGCGAATTCGTTTTTTAAATTTAAAAGAGTAACCGCGGTTCGTTGTTGGCCAGGACGCGTGAATGACAGCGATCTGTGCAATAATAAAGCATTTTATAATTCTTGTGACGTGATTTGCAGATATGTGTTTGTTTATTAAAATTTTAAACGTTTCGTTGTGTTGCGTCTGAATTATGTGTGTTTGAAGAATATGTGTATGAAAGATGCTGGCTGGCGAAGAAGGCTGTATAGAATTAGTGCAAAGATGGCTCCAAAGACGCGATAGCGATGATATCGAAACAGGTGATACTTTTCACGAGATATTAATTTGCTTAAATATTTAATATATTCTAGCATATGATATTCTTATTTCATGTAACCGAGTAAAAATCAAAATAGAACTCATCAAATCCACTAATACATTGTGAGCATTATGTTCTTAAATGCTGTTTATAAAAGTATATAGATACAGTGCAACCTCGATATAACGAAACTGAAGGAAATTAGAGAATATTCGTTATACCAAGTAGGTTACTTTAGATGTTAGTTCAGTTTACAATTCGTTTTAACAAGGTAAAAAAAAATGTTTATTAATCTCCACTTTACGCAGGCACTAATCTGCTTACCGTGTTATAGCGAACGATTTTCACTAATAAATGGAAGCACATTTTAATGAAAATACTGTATTTTTATTTAAAATTAGTTTACAGTTTTCTCAGTTCGATGTACGATTCTTGTTTATATGCTTAATGATTTTTCATTTGTGTCCAACGGTTAAGGAACGCCATTTTCGTTTACTTTAAAACTGACAACTGTGTCAAATAGATAGTTTACATTAGTGGTCGTCAAACGACAATTATCGTCTTACGAAAAATTTTACACGCCTTAACCTGTCGTGACATGATTATATATTGTGAAATTGGGTATAAATAACGGATGGGATTCGTTATGTAAAGGTTATAAGTTACCGAAATTCGTTAAATAGAGGTAAATAATAATTTCTATTTATATTTTGCAATGTTTGATAATTCGTTATAAAAAGGTTTTTTTTTTATTTTATTTGTAATGTAAAGGTAAATTTTGTATTAGCTCTTACGGGCAGGTGTAAAGGATTTAGAAAAATGTGTTGAATCGAACAAATCGCTATATCGAGAGTCGTTATATTAAGGTAGCACTGTATATATTGGTTGAATAATAATTATATAATGTATAAATTGTATAATTGTATAATGTATGTGTATGTAAATGTATAACTGTATAATTAGTTCACTCCTTCCCATCGTACATTTTTCAGCAAAACTCATTATTTGCCTTATTTTCAATATTTGCTATATGAAAGCTAACAGCATCATTATACCTATATTTTCCGAATGGTTAAGCAAAGTACATACCGATTTTTCACCTACCATATTTTCTATGAAAGTTTAAATTAGATAAATAGTATCCGAGATCTTTTAATGAAATCTTCAAATAACATTACTTACGAGTATATCATATCTTCAGTTATATTTGATGATTCTTATGACGTTCGTAAAATGACCTAACACTGAAGTACGAAATAAAAAACATTTATATTATGTACCTTCCTATACATAACACAAGACGTGTTTAGCTTTTATGGCTAATGGCGAATGGAGTGCCATTTTTCGCGCTTCCCCTCCACCCCGTGGGTCTACCCGACACCTTTCAAACAAATTTTATTAAATACTACCATTCGAATTGGAATTATATTTATCAAAAATCCAACGAATTCTTGCCGTGGGTTGATTTGAGAACTGAGTTGAGTTGAGTTTGAGAGGTCATTTCAACCCACACTAAAATAGAATTCCCAGTCACAAAAGTAATAAAAACATTATTTTAAAACGTCATTTCATTTGTATACGGACATGTTTACATTATTCGTGAATATGCAGGAAAAATATTTAAGGACAATTATTCGATATCGCGGTAAATATAAATAATTAAATGAACATAAATGAACAGTTGATGATTTATGAACACCGAAAACAATCACAAGATAATAATGCTCTGAAATAATATTGTGTAAAAGATAATAATATTGTGAATTAAATTTAAATGAGTAATTTTGAAATAACAATTGATTTATGCGCAATTTAAATGTTAATAAAAGAAAAATAATTATAATAATATCCTACTCACCTATATAACAATGCTTTTGTTTCGATAAGAATTTTTTCTAGCACATCGTTCATTTGGCAAATGAATACTGAGAGTGACAACCTGCATCTTACCTACATAGTATACATATCTGCATAATACATACATATATCGAGAATTGTTTTTTAAACAAATTTATGTTCCGATCTAAAGTGTTAACTTAATTTAACTTACAAATATATGAAAGGTAATCTTGGTCTTTAGAAATATATAGTAGAGCGTCTGTTAGCAATTTCCAAAAAGATGAATACTAGCTTGTCTATTTGGTACTCAAAATCATATTATCAATTAATACTACATAATCATTTACTAATAATTAGTACTAATTAGTCTGCCAACGTAGCCTTGGCCAACATGATATCAAAATCCTTTTAATTCTGAGAGGAAACTTGTGCCCAACAGTGGAATGATAAAAGGGTTGAGAATGATGATGAGAATAGTTGACTTGAATATCCTATACCCACCCTCATGAACGGCAGTTGGCACTTTTGACAGCAGATCCAAAACACAAATTGATAACCAATTAAACAAGAACATTAAACTCCGAAACAATGCGTCAGTAAGGTGATTTATATCAAACAGAACATCGCCTAATAAATTGATTGGGGTGAAGGTAACACACAAACATAATGTGTATCACAGTTATATTCAATGTTGGTAATAGCACTGACACTCCGATCCATTAAATTAATATGGCTTTTTGTTTCCATACACCCAACCCCCACGACCCGAGTTAGGGTGTTACCGACATACTCATATGTTACATATGGAATATATTTGTGGCATGTATGCTACATATTTATACATGGTGGGGATACATATTTTCGAACACTCTATTATTATAACATATTAGATGGTAATGATCGCCGGATTTTGTTTAGAATTATTAAATTTATTTAAAATCGATCGATTCATTAAATGGTCGTAATAAATAATACACGTAAGTATAGAGGATTAATTTAATTTATCGAATTCCATTTATCAAGAATTAATCATTTTTAACAAATGATTTGCGACATTTCATTACAGGCTTGTATTATTAAAATTTAAAATAAATGAGGTCGACTTTCTAATTTTATATCCGTTCTAAAATATATTTCCGTTTTAGTTATACGAATTAAAAACATAATATCTAATCGGTCCAGTTATAAACGTTCGATTTGTAATTAGAAAATCAGGTGACCGGCCGAGTCGATAGTTTGATAAGCGAACGAAACTTGACGGCCTCGATTATCTAATACGTGTATTAGTTTCTCGTATGTATGTGAACCAATTTCGTATTGCAATTCGACTTGTACGTACCCAGTATACAATGTGTTATATCGATTTAAAATTCTTTAAATCGTTCGCGCTAATTGCAGGTGGTCACTTGATACGGCAACTTTTTTCAATGGCATTTAATTTATGCGTTGACATCTGGATACAGTATGATGGCGCATTTTATTTGGTATATGGCGGGAATATTTTCTAAAGGTGCCCGTAATCCTAAAAAAGATACCAAATTATATATATGTCGTTACCTAATATTTAAAGACTCCTCAACACTTAACATACCGGCTATAAACTCAAAACGAATTTGGCGATTTGCCTTGATTAAGAAAGACGTCAAGTGTATCTGATTGTGAATAAGATTATCCGTTACGACCCGCGCGGTCAACGACCTTAACATTAACGTCGAAACGAGCTCTCCGCCACGCGAGGTGGCTCTGCCTCTTGCCCTTTGGAAGTGTAACAGATCACAGATGTCACTGTAATTATATCGCAATGCTTTTATAAATCGCCGATGATTACAGTTGTGTGTATAAGTTAACACATTAGCCTCGAAATAAATCAGCTTTGGTATTCATTGTGGCATACATTTTAAATTGCCACTCAATTTTTTATTAGCTGTTACACATTCAAGTGATATCTTTTTTTAATGTTGATTTATTTTAGAAAAAAAATTGCAAGCACCACACATTTAGTATTTCATTGAACTAGTTCATATGTATTGATAGTTCAAGTAAGAGTGTTAAAATAGAGAAAGAATAAAATTAATAAGTCACATTAATAATGTAAATTAAGATATTAATATTTTAAATATTCAGCGATATCGATTTAATAGGTGGTCAAAGTGCCATTTATAAATTTATACAGCGACCGTAAAGTGTTAAGTAGTCTTAATTTAATTACGTAATAATAGCCATATATGTAAATGGCTTAAATTAATATCGCCTTTATAACCATTATAATACTTTTATGAATATTTTCGACACAAATAACATTTAGATGTTCAGCTATAACTTTTCCACTCTCAAGTTAGATTAGCTCTCATAGCTTGAATTACTCCTAACTTTAAGATGTGAAAGATACTAATTGTAAGACTAAAATCACTCGAATAATTAGAATTGTTGTTACGATAATTGGTTTGATTTGTATTCCTATTTAGGGTGTTTGAATTCCGAATGAAGGTACTCGAATTTCCCAGTCACGTCATCTTCTTCATCATCATATTCATCAGCCTACTCTACAACAGCATGTCACTGTGCTCGATCTTCAGCTCTTCGTATCCAACTGCTTTGCTGGTGCCAGCCACTTTGCGCATATCGTCACTCCACCTGGCTCCTTGTCACTCATATCACCTTATGTAATAGCAAACTCTCTTGCAGGTAGCTCGTGCGGGTCGCCGGGCGCCC
>DWFV01001042.1:0-12087 GCA_018246775.1 Parelbella machaon machaon
TTCCATGGGACTCAAACGTAACTGGTGAAACGTGGAGGTGTACTACACCCCTCTGCCTACCCCTTCGGGGATTACAGGCGTGATGTTCCATTACGTTTTCTGTACTGGTGTGATGAGGATGTAAGCACAATTTCCAATCAAAACAAATATGAAATAAAAACTGCTCGCTGAGTTCGGAGGGAGCTCATGATAAAGGACTTCGGATAGGTAACTGTAAGTAGTCGGACTATCCCGAAATGTAACCGTGAGTGAAACCATGAGTAAATCTGCATATATTTAATTGGGAGTAGTCGTTAGTGGAAGGGTAATAAGCAAATATAAATTTTGACGATTACTTCTGTGCTTCGATGAGCAAGTTAAGCTATTATCATTATTTTAGGTTTTGATATGGAAATGCTAGGTTTGTTTGGTTATCAGTATTCTATTTTTGAAAGTTTCTAGGGCAGGTCGGATTTTTGGGTATCATTGTCGAATACCCCACCTACAGCAGCTGCCTATTAAACTAGACATCGTATTCTTTCCTAACTAGCAACCTAGAGTAATGCTGAATTCGGACATAATTTAAATATTTCGTTATCCCTTCTACACCACTATCTATCATTATTAACGCGAAGGCCATTAAAATCTCTGATAATATTTCGATCCAATTCTATATATCTTTAACGTTTGTTATCTGCTCCGGACCGGGAAGTATCATCCCCATTAATTGTATTGATCCGTTACGTGGCGAGTCCAGCTTCGTGATCGGGTAGATATTTATTGCTTCCTGCCCCACTCTTACATCACATGCTAACGGGAGCAATCGTGTCGACGTTTTTTTCTACCACTCCATCCTTTATCACTTCAGAAGTTATTGCTCCTGTTTCCACATCTCTTATTAGCTCTTGTCCTTCTAGCAATATTTTCTTCTGTGTAGTGCAATTAATAATTCCTCTTATCTTGTTATTAAGCGTGTGTTGGCATGCATTTTGCATGAACTGTCAAATTACTCAAAATATTTTCAACTTTGGCTAATACTGTAGAACATTTAATTCATCTACCCTATGTGCAACACAGGTATCCTTGAGAGCAATTTAGCAAATCCTAAATAGTCGTTATTTGACTTAACGAATTCCTTCTTAGATGCGAGAATTTCAATTATATGAAAGCTCTCTTTTTATATATATCTTACCAACCCACTGTTCGTCTTTCTTTTCAAACAATGTTATTATGTAAAGTCAGTACAGTAACAAACACATGGTCATTCAGTATTATAAAGAAACTAGGTATGCTCCGCGTTTGCACCCGCGTATCATTTAAAAGAAATCCTATTCGAGAATAATTGGACTTCACCATGGTCAATATTTTAATTAATTTTTCGCATGCCGTCAATATATACGGGTTTAGTCTCACCGTGCCGTACTATAGACATAAACGCGAGCAGGGTATAATTTATTTTTATTTTTATGTTATCTCCTAATCTATGCGTCCGAATAACACGACGTAAAAGACAAAATTTATCGTCATAAAATCTCGTTAGTAGTCATTCATTTATACATTTATTAAATATAAAAATAAAACCGAGACTCATATGGCTTCCGACAATCATCCCTCAAGGAATCATAGAAGGCTAATCAGCTTACTGTTCATTGTATTGTAACGAATTACTGGAAATTGCATTAAGTGTGTCCCATTCGGACGTAACCTGCGTTACGCAGTAGCGTGGCCTCATTTAACTAAATATGTGTGCTACACACATGTGTCTGTACCATCTGTGTTCAGAAAACGAAAGATAATAACGATGATTTTATATATACGTATGTTATAATGGGTGTTTAGTATCTATTTTGTCTGGAAATGGACCTTCAGGTGGAGATTATCCTCTATCTCACTGTTCTGTTAGTACTGGACACGTGTCTGTATTTCAAACTGAAGAGTAAGGCTAGTGTTTTCCATTTTCTAATGCCCAGTTTCGTGAACGTGCGATATAAATGTGCGGTGTAACTTTCCTCGCAACACACGTTGCATGTGTTTTTAAATCTAACAACTGAACGGAGTAACAAGCGGTCACCATTAAACCGCATGCGTTGTTTCATAACTTAATGATAAATGAACCGCTTTCGAACGCTTCTAAATGCTTGTCCATTAAACTTTATTTAATTTCTTTTATTTATACGGTTTACCAACATAGTATACGATTAAATTAATTAAAAAATAAACGTTAAAATTACAATGATAGTGTATCTACTGTTAATGGTGAACACAGCAATTACAATATAGACCCTCTATCATTTCCGATGGTTTTATGGTTTCTAGACTATTCTAGAACATCAGTTACATGTAGCGTAATAATTTTAACTTGCCAATTGGTTCACTTGGTAATTTAGACATTATCGTTACTATATAATAACGCCAGGTCCCTTATCAGAGAGCATCAAACGCTAAATATACTAATAAACCTTGCGCATTTGTTCTATAGTCATCACTCTTTTCACACGCACAACGTTTTCGTTTTACTATAAGTACTTATTTGTAGACATTTTAGTTTAAATGTAGCGTACTTGAACCCTAAAGAAAAACATAGTCAAACATTCTAAGATATGTTCAATCTGCCAATCCCTACTTGGACAGCGTAGGCAACTATAGATATTCATTATATAAGACCTGCGTCTACAAGTGAGCAATAAAAGGGTTGACTACTCTTGGCTTGCAATGAAAACGAAAGCAGAATTAGAATAAAGGTAATTTCACACATGCTTATAAACTTATATAGCAAATATATTTAGGAACTGATGTGATCTTATACCTGAATAGATGTGTGATAACTTTGATGAAAGTGGAAGAAACGAAGATGGGTGAGAATCGTTGAAATCAATGGAAATCCATCATTTTTGCATATCACTATGAAAAACAGAAACATTACGCATTTGTGAAGATAAAAGCTTCAAATATCCTCAGGTTTAAGTAGAAATTGTTGTAAAAAATTGCTTTTCTGACATCCGAAAACCCAGTTTAAAATCGTTATAATTTTTTTTAAATCGCCATTTAATTTTAATTTATCATTACCCACCTGATATAACAGTTTAGTATAAAGTTAAGCTTATATCGGTAAGCCGAAATGAAACTAATAAAATTAAATAATTATTAGGAATGCCATTGTATTTTGTACTTGACAAAGGATAACCCGTGACATTTTTTTACTTACTCCAAGGGGTAGGCTGGGAACAGTAGAGCCCTCTTACTATCCGCCTATTAAATTTTACTTCGGTACCACTACAGAACTGAAGGGTTAGCCTGATACAAATCCAGTCTCCGAGCTACTACTAGTAATTTTAAGTTAGGAATATATCCAACCCTGGAATCGAATTCAGGACCTCTGTCTCAGCACTCGCGCTTTTAACCACTCGATCAACAAAGCAACTATAAGTATTTATTTATTTTCATTATTCTCAAAATTATATACCTTCCAGCGAAGACAACGACAGGGAGAGCGTGACCTGATACTATCTACAATGTCATTAATTTGGTTAGCTCTCGTCGCCACACCCGCGGCCATTTTCCCGCCAATTTTTCGAATGTCAAACAAGAAATCAGACCCTCGCTCTGCCACTCCGCGCCGAAACTTACAGAAGTTTTTGTAGGTTTTATTTGCACCGAACATCCAATATACAATTTCCATTATGTTGTCTAAGGCGCGAGAAGTCTGCAAATCCGCACTTGGTACACGTGTGTGTACGTAGTCTTTGCTTTTGATAATTTAATGAGGCGGCAGAAGATATCGTCTTGGTAATAAAAACAGATTTACTATAATTATTATTTCCGGAGTTGCAATACGACGACTACGCTGATTTATGTATTGATTTTAGTGCATTTTTATTGCACGAGAAAGCTTATAGGAATATTAATTGGATAAGAGCGGGAAACATGACACCATAGACATGTTGCTTTTTATTGGTGTACGTGATCATTACAAATTCATAGACAAGTGTGACAACTTTCATTTAATAAAAACGAAACTCACAGAGTATATAATAAAAAAGTTGCTATTGAAATATTTAATGTTTCTAAAGGGTAAACTATAAGACATTCACCGACTGACGTAATAACAAGCGTGTATAAGAAATGAAGTAATAGGAAATAAGTAATAGAAAATGACTCTCATTTCCCAGCATTAAGGATGTTAAACAACGTATATAAGTGGGTAATTAAAATTATGTAAAATAGATGATGACTATCGTAATAGCCCATATGAAATATAATTACTAATAGCGAATATGAAAGATATGAAAAATATAATCATCATCATCATCATCATTATCAGCTTACTCCCGTCCACTGCTGGACATAGGCCTCACCAAAAAATAATAATATGGTGTTCAATAAAAAACGAATAAAAAAAATACTTTCTTCGAAAATATAACGTTAAATAATTTAAAAACACAAGTAATTGTTACGATCACATCTTATCTTACTGATTATCTGTTTACGTTTTTACTCAGTCAACGTTCTGACTTTACCGAACAAAAACTTATTTATTATTTATCCATTCATTTAGTCATACAGACATTCTTACATTCATTCATATACACACAGATCAAAAAGATAATATTTTTTTTTATTACTCAAAATTAAACATTTTTTTTACTTTTTCAACATTTACACACGAACAAACAAAAAAATCATTTCATTTTTATTCCAGTGTTTTTTTGGCTTTCCACCTGGGGTTGTATCAGTTTTTTTTCATTTCAATTAAATCTATACTTAAACCAGAACGTATTAGCCGACCCTATATTAAGTATGATACACTTTTTCAATACATTTTCATGCCAAATAAGAGGTTGTTTGGTGTACATGGCGAAGTCCTTGTAACCGTTGCGTAATATCAGCCAGTCTTCTTTATATGGCGTGGGCTGGATTTGTGACATAAATCACTACCTCCTACATTACTAAACGAATTAATTGGATTGTTCAATAATATATTTTTTATTATTTACCATATTTTTTATGATGCTGAATAGGTGACGTGAAAAATATGTCATTTAATATTTTAACCTAAAAACTCTATGTATATTCGTTTGAAGAGAAAGCCATTATCAGTCAATATTGTTGATGAATTTTAAAGATAAAATAACAGGCGCATTACATCAACTGCGGTAACAGATTTATTAATACATAATTAAAATATTTGTACACTGTTGTTATTATATACTAATTATATTAATTCTCTGTTTAATATCAATAAAGAATTCACAGGCCTTGTAAATCATTACTTAGCACTTCAAGGGCGTTCATATATCAATACAATCTTAAGTAGTATAGAAAGTATCAACATACATACATATATCTCAATATTGGGATTCATGCAAAACTTATAAAACCCAATAACAAAAACCAGACAACACGCCTGTAATCCCTGAAGATGTACAAAAAGTGTTCTAATGAACCAATTTTGAATAAATTATATTTTAATTTGAATTTGAATTTGAATTTTAGGGGGGCAGATCAAACTACATCTCACCATTTCTAATCATGTAAAACTTGTATAAATAATTGTAATATCACGCCTTTAATTCCCGAGGGGGTAGGCAGAGGAATGTAGTTTTCCCACGTTGCACCAGACAAAACTTGTAGAGCCCAATAGCAATAATAATAGATTCCGTTGCATGCCACTAATAATAATATGAAAGCGCGTGGATTTCACTGCACATCAGTTGCAGAGGCGAAAGTGCAAGTCACGGTATTGTGTGATTACTGCATCTCATATAAAGAGCTTTATACCGAATCGTGGAATAATTATCCTATAAACATTTATTTCAACATCACGCTTGAGTTCCCGTAGGGGTTGGTACAGGAGTACTCTCACTTTTCACCGGTTATGTTAAACGTCTGATGGAATTGGAGATGAGCCTATTGACATATACCGGACACAAATCCAGACTCCGAGCTGTTAATGGAAATTTTAGTAAACATTTATTGTGTCCTTACTGCTCTCATTCTGAGGAAGACCCGTATATTAAAATGGAACAATTAAAAAGTTGATGATAATGATGATGATGGAATCAGGAATTATGTGATATAATTAGGTCAGTTAAAACATGGTCAAATAAGTGTGCATAGAACTGTCAAGGACGAAACTGTCAAATTAAACGAAGCACAAGGAAGGCTTTTCTAGAAGTTTATTTTTCATTTTTTATCTATTGTCGTTAAGTGCTGACAAGATAATTATGTTTGTTTGTTATACACGGTCACATAACTATCTAAAAGAGCGAAAACTGTTTAAAATAACAATGAAAAGGACGAAACTGTAAACAAAAAGGCGCGAAAGCTAGGTTTTTCTGGAAATTTCTTTTTTACCTGTCGTCAGTGATGTGATATGATTGTCTATTATTCAGGCTGCTGTTAGCTGTGAGTGGTTTAACATAAGCGTACTTTACGAACGAAGTTATACATCGAATTGAAAGTTACTAATAGTAATAAATTGCCTGCACAGCTGCTCTTGAAAGATCACTGTGCGTCTTTTGACGTGTCGTATCGTGTCGTTCTGCGTTAATAACTAGAAAAATAGAAATAAAAAAATATACAACTTTATTTTCTTAGATACTGTGGAACATACTGACAGCAAATAAATATATATTTAAAACGAACGCAAATAAAATATGTTTTATGTATAAGGTTCTTCTTCAATCTGCAATGTTTTTGGAAATAAACTAATGATACTCGTACGTCTGTTTCATGACTGACCGACCTCAACGTTTCTTTCAAGTTTTGAATACAGTTTCTAATAGATAACTGTCTCCATTTCGTTAAGCAAAATAAGTTGAGTTGGCACAATTGTTCCGTATATTCCTCGTCCTAGTATATTTTGACTTGACAATTTTTTTTTACTGTGTTCCAAATGGATGGATTTTGATCAATTATTTATGCTTTCTCATTAAGATACAAAGTGTCTATTTGCTCCTTTCAATGGTTTTTTTTTGTATTATAATATTTTATTACAACGTCTAATTTGGATATGTGTGACGTGTACAGAAGCAACGGTTTCATATTGTTAGTTCTTTCTTTTTATAATAAAAAGCTTTAGTCAGAACAATGTAGTACACTCACACGTTCACCAGTTACATTTACGTCCCACCATGGAATTGGTAGTGAGGCTACTGCCATATCTACACCGGGCACAGATCCATACTACACTAATAGAAAATACTAGAAAAATTAAGTTAGACAAATCCATTAGTACCCGACCCGGTAACGAACTCAGAACCTTACGATCAGCTGTCGCACTTGCAACCAGTCGACCAGTGAAGCACTGATTAAAAAAATCTTTAAATATATCTGAATTCAGCAAGACCTATTTAAGCGTGATTTTTCAGTTATCATACTGAACTCTGATAATAGTAGTCTCTTTAGCAAGAGGTGAGGATAAAATAGGTATTATATTAGCAAAAAATATACGTAAATTTAATATTTTTAATGTAACGTCATAGTTGTTGTTGCCGACATTATGAAGCGTGTAAATTACATCATTTCTTATTATTACATTGCGGTATTTTTGCAAACTACAGCAAAAAACTTCGGAACAAAAACTACCAACTTGTTGCTGTCAATGAAACTGTTTCAAACATTAATGTTTGTTTAGCAATTAGCTAAAAAAGAATGTGTTATAACTCGAAAATTGTTGCTCTTGATTTTAAAAAAGGAAACTCGTCTAATATAATTATTGTAATAAAATTAAAATGACACATACATTATTTGATTCCACATTTGATTATGGAATTATAAAAATCGATATTGAGTAATTAATTTGCTTAAAATTCTTTATATCAAGTTATATTCATAAACAAATCTCCCAACTCTGTAAACACAAACGACATTGTCGACCTTAAAACCAAATGCGAATTAAGCTGTAGGGCACTTTAGCGAACGCCATAACAAGACAACACAATCCCTTTTATACAGTTTTTACAGATAATTCGTGACTCGCGCGCTCCGATGCTGTGAGACACCAAAATGTTCCCTTTCGTTATGGACATTAGGACAATTTCCGCTAAACACTGTTTCTAGGGAAAGTGGTCGTGAATGAAATATTCGCCTGTGTTTCTGTCGGAAGACTCATCATTAGCATAATGGATTTTCGCTTTCTATCAGTTACAATTTTCGGAAATCTACCCGGGACGGTCATGGCTCTGCTCAATTTTGCATCTATTTGACATTTTATTCTGAAAACATTTTTTGAGAGAGTAGTTTCCCTGACCTGACCTGACCTGATCTTTACCACCGACATCGGTACATATAAGAACCGTTATTTGAATAGTAGTGTATAAAACGTATTCTTATAATTGATATACTTTACAATTTTTTTTGGATTTTTTTCAAATAATCATGTCATACGTGAACCATATTCGTACTACCGACAATTACAATTTAAGATGGGATAGTAATTAATATCATGTTTATTATTACAGAATTACAGAAATGCACTTACTGTTAACCATCATAACTTTGCGGTATTAAAATTTGTTTTTAAAATATTACGGCTGTGTAGTTGTCAACTTTGGCCTAAATGGAACGGAATAAACACGGAGAACAGATTGCACGCTTTCTGGTTCGACGGGAATACGATAAAAGTGACTTTACAGGAGGTGTGTTTAATTTATGTAAATTAAACTGAAAATCGTAGATCACATTGGGTTTAAAGATATTAAATAAAAAATATTCAAGTTATAATACGTAGAGTCTTAGACGTGTTCTGCAGTTCTTGACTACACTATTTTAGCTTAGAATGTAACTGCGTAATAGATACAATACACTTAAGTTTTTTTATTTGAAATAGAAATTTAATACAGATAAAATATATAACTAATGAGTTGGATGAGATTGAGATGAGATTGAGATGGATTTCAAACATATAACATGTCAGTGATATAAAAAAAATAGTGAGCAAAAGGAAAGATATCCAATGGCTAAGTATGTTTTTTTCTGAACAAAAAATGTGCCATCAACTTCTCCAATCAACAGTTTAACCTTTAGACTAATAAATATAAAGAGAACATGACAAAAATGTATAAAAACCCATTCATTTTAATAATTAATTTAACGGTGTCGAAAAATTTAAATACATTCCTTACACATACCGTATCAATGGGATTCTAGAAAAATCTTGAACAAAATGTTTATTTCTGTAAAATCAGATTCAAATTAACATTCAGCATTCACTTTACGAGGTGGCCTCACTTGGAATGTTTCGAGATATCTAAACGGCTGTTACCAGATGTTATATCTTGTTTCTCAAACGAAACACAGCTAATTAATTAAAGAAAGTAACGGCTTGTAGTTTCTTTATCAGCTAGTTGCTTATTCAGTAGCATTTTAAACATATTCATGACATTAATAAACTTAGTTTCATTGATCTATTGTGAGTGATTTAAATTAGAACAACACTCTAATAAAATTCACGCTCCTGGGTTTAACTATATTGTTCTGAACTTTGCTTATTTCATTGTCATATGACATTGTTCATTATAACAAAATCTAAACAAGTTTGATAATGAAGAAGATGATAGTAGTCATGATGACGATGACAATGACAATGACGATGGCGATGAAGCAGACGATGATGAAGATGATGATGATAATGACTCTAAATAAGACAAACATACATGCATTGCTATTCATTTTCGTTTAAGATTACCTACATTTATTTTAAGCAAAAAATACGATTCACTAAATTATCCTCTCCGTGATCGGCAGGAGCAGATAAATAACCTTGGATAGGTCTGAAGTGAGTCAAGCAATCCCGAAAAACACATGAGTTAAGCTAATACATAGTTCACTTATACTTTATTAATAAAAGTGAAGTCAGTCGCCATATCGTGTAAGTGAGATAAGTACGTACTGGCTGTAAATGTGAAGGTCCGCACATTTCACGACTGCACCCGGCCGCGCCCGGCGACTCCACCCCGAAACGCTGGTCAATGGAATACGTGATACTGTAATGTCGTTTAGTATCTGCGTTTAATCTCCCGAATTAATATCTGTCAGCGTCAATGTTGTGTTTCGGTGTGGCCTACAATAGCCAGTGATGCAAGTTTGACCGCGTGCAGAACTCACGAATTGTTTGCTGCGGATATTTTATAAATCAACATCATTCCTGCATTTCCACGAAGGGTATGTTTTAAGAGTGTAGTAATGCCTTGTTTCATCTGTTGCTGTACGTTCTATTGACTAGGGGATAATTTTACTAATTCTAGTCAAAAATAAGACTGAATCGCTTTTTGGATGACCAGAATGTAATGACGTACCGTCATGCCGCTCAACGCATTTTAAGTGGTTTCGGAATCTCCATAAGAACGCACCGACGAAGCTATTCTATCCGTAAAGATTTTGTCGTTTTTGCCTGGAATCGTTTCAACTAAATAATTTATGAGTATTCCATGAAAATTGTGATCTGTTTTTGTGGTCACCAGCAGGAACGTTCAAATAAGGTAGACGATGGACTCCCGGTAGACATGAATTACTTTTGAATTATTATGCATTTATGTCAACCTTATGTTAGCTAAAAACATGAATGGAAAATTATTATAATATTTGCAAAATAACACATAATCGTGCTCATAGTTCTCAGGGGCTTTAAGGCAATTAAACATTTTTTACACCTCACTAGTATCCATGGATTAACCATCAATGAATGAATGAAGAAAGACCAGTGCACTTTTCGTTTTTTTTTCGTAAAAATATCATATTGTACTTAAATTTTCACCTCGCCTATTTAAAGCTTTGGAGGACATTCATTACTGGATTTTCCTTGATAAATATGTACATCGGCAACATTCGTCGGTAAACTTAAAAAATATGACACGGATGTTTTCTTAGGACCTACAAAGACTCCGTTTATTATTGGTCATTTTTGAACATGCTAATATATAAAAGATCAATATCAGTCACACGTTGCAAATAAATGAATTCATATTCATATAACATTTATCTTAACAAAGGGAGAATTTTATATCATTATTTAACTTTAAAAAGTTCTATAGCTACTCAAAAAAATCGATTTATTCTCTACGTATCAGAAATACAAACCGGTCAAACCAACCGATAATATGAGTGTGAAAATATTATGAATCTTATTTATAACAATCATACTAAAATTTAAGATAGCTTTTGTTCTGTTACTGAAAATTCTCCACATCCACGAAATATTCTTCACGTCTACATACTAAAACGGCAAGCGCTGTAACTAGACGCTATGAAATTTCTATTTTATGAGCTGAATCTGCCATTAAATCCAAGCTGAACATTAAAATTAATGGTGTAACTATTTCTAATAACAACAAATAACTCGGCTCGTGTGAAAGTGACTTTGCTTACTCGGGAAAGTGAATCTTGTTTCATAAATCTCCAAGAATGGATGAAGCTGAGGACTAGTCTGCCTTCAGGTATAATCAAGCGTTTTGCAGAACAGGTATATGTTGATAAAATTGGTCAGTACAATAAAATTTTAATGTGCGTATTATCACTGCAACTCATAAAGCCATGTCTGGTCCGTTGGGGCAGCAATTAGTGAGAGACTATTGCGCCGGAGGACATGGGTTCGATTCCCACTCAGAATAAATATTTTTGTGATAAGCACATGTATTCTTTATGTCTGGATGTATAAAATATCTACATAAGCATATATTTATAGGTATAGGTACATGTCATCAGCCGTCTAGTTACCACAACACAAGCTCTTGATACTTGCTTTTGTGTCGACTGCCGTTTACAGACAATCTCTAAATAAAGTTGTGCCTGAACGATGATATAACCTTTAATTAACAGTAAATTGCTATGGTCGGGTTGTCGCCGCGAGGTTACGGACTAAGGCTTCCACGGTTCAAGTGCACGGCTTGTGTTTGCGTCAAGTTAAATTTAAATTTGTGAATATTATGATTAGGTATTAAAGAAATTCATTCAGAAGCTATGTTAAGCTGTTATATTTTAGTATTAACGTCGTACTATTTGTGAATTATTCGAAAGCTATCAGTTTATAAACTACTAATCGACCCATTTGTCATTCCACTGTTGGAATATGGGTCTCCTCTCATATTGAGAGGGTTAAGGCCATAGTCT
>DWFV01001043.1:0-12086 GCA_018246775.1 Parelbella machaon machaon
ATCTTCCGAAGCGGTGGTAGTTTCACTTTGACGTACAAAAATTGTTCTAATGAACCAATTTTTAATAAATGATATTTAAATTTGAATTTGAATTTGAACTAGTGAATCGTGGGAGTGTAGTACACTTTTTAGCTACCCGTTGATAAACAGGCTCGATGTTATGGATAACCACCATACTCGTTAAGGGTTCATTTTGTTTAAAATACCAGTTTTAGGATAATTCAGCAACGCAATAATTTATTTTCATTTTAGAAACAATTAATGTAACCGTTAGCTCTTTATAGTTGTCTCTTCTTTAAGCCGAAATGTATAAATTCAGTATAATGTATTTATTGTGCATGACAGAATTTTAACATATCAAAGGTCCAAATATCATGTTAAGGCAGGAGGCAGGAGGGATATTGCAGCAGAAAATATTTTTAGGTGTACGGTCAGGACTCTACGGCGGGGGAACTAAGCCACCGGTTTTAGGACTAAGAGCTGCTCTAATGCCAAAGTCCGCTGCTAAATCTATGTCCTCAACAGGACCTCGTCCCTGGCCTGGACCTGCACCAGGATCTCCTACAGAACCAGGGTATCCTCTACGACCAACATCAGTATTAGGGCCCGGCCCAGCACCAGGACCTGGCCCAGCACCAGGATCCGGCCCAGCACCAGGGCCCGGCCCGGCACCAGGTTCTCCTCCAGGACCCTGACCATTACCATGACCCGGCCCTGCACCAGGGTCTCCTTCAGGACCAGGATATCCTCCAGGACCCATACCAGGTTGACCTCCCGGTAAGTTTGAGGGTGGAAGATTAGGCACAACGGCACCATTGTTCCCCGCTTCCTCAATGAAATAATTCCTTTCTTCCTCCGGTATTATAGACTCAGTAAATTTGTTGTGAAAATCGTATATTCTCTCAACCGTTAAGGTGATATCAGTGTTGAATGCTAAACATTTCTGATACAAAAACAGATACCATATAAATTTGTTAGTGTAAGCAATTCTATTTAAAGAAGAATAGACGTTGTGCAGCTTGATTCGCAATTGCATCAAAGTACCGTAAAGTATACCGATGTTGTAACTGATGTCGTTATGGTACTTCTTCCTCAAAGGTCTGGTCGACATCATCCTTCTTCTCGTCGTATAAATAGACTGTTGCATAAACATCATAGTTCTCTTGATGTAATATTCATTCTGGTCCCAACCATTGCGACCTATCTTTTTTTCTTCAGACGACAAGTTGTAATATTTTTCTACCATGACGTTCTTTCGTCTAACGACTTGGACAATCTTCCCTATGGTTTCCGGATCCAGCACACTGATATCTAAATTCTCGGAGGTTTCCATATCGGTGTAATTTTGGCCGTTGCCAAATAAGTAATCGAATATTGAATTCTGGTCGAAAGTCGTTGTGTTTTCAAATAATCTCGCACTCAAAATTCGGTCCAGCTCATCAGCGTGCGGTACAGGCACACCTGGTGATATTTTCAAACCCTCAAGGCTAAGGGTTTGGTGGAAACCTGAAATTTGAAAGACAATGTCGATATAAGGTGATTCCATGTAGATATTTGAATGAACATGTGACTTTTTTATCATGATAAAAGCAGTGTCTATTGCATTGGCTGCAACCTTTCTTGTGGACGCCGTATTCATTCAATTAATGTATTTAAACGTTGTGGATAAATATATCGGATGAACTGGTTAAAAAATCACTTTTAAAGTCAGCCAATCTTAACTGGTATACGAAAAATCGTTCAATTTCAATTAGGACAAAAATCCCGAATGTTTTTTCAACCGTGTAAAACCGGACCTACATAATTATAACTTACAAATTATTCCAAGAAATGTTTGTATTAAATACATTTTGTTGTTTCACAACAATTTGTTTATCGATTATTTTGAGGTAATAAAATGTAATAACTAAAGAAGTAATTAAACTCAATGCTCATTGTGTTTTGAACGAATTCAATAACCGAATAGTTGGGTAGTAAAGTAATTAATTACTTTTTAATTTCATATAACATCACATCAGTATCGCACCAGGTCCCTTCCGGGGTAGACAAAGAATACAGAGTACCAAATATCTTCGTCTTTACAAACCTAAAGTGCTTCTTCTAGCTTATTTGCTTTATTCAAAACAGCATAATAGTTTGGAAGACTTCCGACTCCCCTATCAGCCAGTGCCTAACCTATTGGTCAAGATAGGTTATTCGTGGTGTTTCTAGGCGTCCACAGCCAGTCTTTGTAACACATAATGTTAAAATATTAAGCTGATCTTAGATAAGTTTGAAAGAAATTCGAAAGATAATAATAGCTTAAAATTTTTGATATTTTGATATACTTAATTATCATATTTGTCTGATCTGATTATCTTATAGTTTGAAGTCGATATCCAGTAATATTCTTAATGTACACAAAAGTCTAGTTTGGATCTGGGATTCCTGTTTAGTGTTCACGAAATAACAGCGTAGTGCAAAATGTAACTTGTACTCTGAACGTCTGTCTATTATGGCTGTTAAAAATATTCTTCCGTTTACGGTCACCGATTAAAACATGGTAACTTTCCAATCCTATTTAATTAAAGTGAATAATAATAATTATAAACAAATTATAAATAAATTCATGCTTATAATATGTATTTTATATTTGTTCGTTTCACGGTCCAGGGAGATTAGATAGTGCAATGAGAGTAACGCCATATTGGGCTGGCGCCATCTATAAATATCCGCTTTGAATGTATGGTATTTTCGGCGTGATTTTATGTTATGCCACGTTACTATATTATTTCGAAAATAAATGGTTGTAGTATGTACAAGTTACTGAAAAAATTGCATTAGATCTGAATTTACCAACCATCGGGTTCAGTGCCTTGAGCCTTCGTGTCAGGACATATCGAGATTTAGATAGATAGGAGTGTGCGAGCAACGGTAGGTCAGAGTAAAGTGTCATGTACTATACTCATGTCAACTGACACATGACAACTGACTGTTTACAAAAAAAATAACATAACATCACGCCTGTATTTCTTAGAAGAGGTAGGCACAGGCATGACATACAGATACCACCGTGATTTACAAGTCATGTTATAGGTCTACAATAGAAAAGTGGGTGAGCTTACTGTTATTCACCAAGCACAAACCCAGACTCCGAGTTACTGCTAGAAATTCTAAGTTAGAAAAATCCGAGAAGCAGTCGCGCTTGCAACCACTCAACCAACGAAGCAGTCAATGTAGATGTTTAAATAAATTTGAATGCTGTAAGTATAAATTTATTATGATGTTATATTAATAAACGAAACAATCATGGATTTGGAGTAGTGACTGGTATGAAGTGCCGAAGATTGTACTTGTGGTGAAGATTAACAAGCACCCAAAATAAGTAAGTGAAGTCCACGTGCAGTTTTGCCGCCTTTTGATGAAGCACTAGATACGGCGTTGGTTGGTAGTAATTAGGTTCTTTTTTTTCTCTGCAAAAGATTTCATTAATGGTAATTTTTTTTTTATTGTATGACAAAACTATGTAAATATATTAACTCTTAAATGTTTTATGTTTTAAGCAGTTCATGGATGCCGCATTTAGTTCGCGGCGATACCTTTTGACTTATTTTATTTAAAGATGCACAAGTAAGAACGCTTTTGTTCTTAAGAGGAGACCCATATCCAACAGTAAAACGATAAAAGGACTTATGATGGCGACGACGATGAGTATGGTGAAGATGATTGCTTTGAACTATGTCGCGGGAATTCATCAGCGTAATTACTAAAAAGAAATGAACACAACAAGCTCACAGTCGCATTTTCATCGTTGTTAAAATATCCATCATTTTCTTCCAAATTCTTCTCAAGCGCCTGTACAGAAAAGCTATACGGTACGAAGTGTCGTGTCGGTTGAAGTATCTCTCGTTCTCCAGTTGCTTTATTTTGTGGCGTGCCATGTAAATCAACTGTAACATTAGGTCCAGGCTTTTCGTCTTTATCAAATATGATTCGGCGTACGGCTCGGAGCGTCTATACTGCGGTGGTCTCATACCATACGATAAGTCAGACTTATTAACAAATTTGTCATAATCAGCAAATATCGTCTTGAACTTGTCTAATTTCCTTCTAAATTTTTCTACGTCAATCTTCTCTAAGTCTATCGATATGTTTCTTACAATTGCGTTTGGCGGTATACTCAACACTTTGGTGTCCATCGGCTTTGTGAAGAAAGAAAACATTTCGTTTATGTCCGGAAATTCTCTGTCTATGGTCACCAATATTTGGCATTTTGTAAAGCCTGTAGAGATTTTATATTGAGAAATATCCCGTTATCTTAGAAACGGTTCGGATTATTTTATTAGTTGAATGTGTAATTAAAAAAATATACTAACCGTACAGAAAGATGATGATGGCAACTCTTTTATGAACCATCGTCCACATATTTTCAGTGAAAAATAAATAGACACTTCGATCAATTAGCTGGTGTTGTTTCATAGCTCCCAATACACATTACTCTGATGAACACAAGCGAGGTGGTGGTTATAAAACTAATTACAAATCCAGATAGCATCATTATCAGAACATTAAAGTATTTTTTATATATACACGTGAATAGATGAAGGAATAAATTATTAATAAAAAACGTAACATCACGCTTGTAATCCCCTAAGGGGTAGGTAGAGGAGTGTAGCACACTCCCACGTTTCACCAGTTACGTTTAAGTCCTATGGAATAGGTGGTGAGCCTATTGCCATACACCAGGCACAATTCCAGACTCCGAGGCACTACTAAAAATTCTAAATTACAAAAATCCAATAGCACCCGACCCGGGATTTGAACCCAGGACCTCCCGATCGGCAGTCGCGCTTGCAACCGCTCGACAAACGAGGCAGTCAAAGTACAAAGTCTATTTTATATAAATTCTCATTTGTACATTTTGAATGAAACGTATAAATTATATATTACGCGGCATAAAAGTAAATAAAAGTGAAATTCGTTAGTAGAATTGTTCCCCAAAAACATCAAATACAGAGTAACACTGGAAAGTTTGGCGTATTCATAAAAAATAAATATGGCAAAATCTTACATTACTAACATTGAGATTTTTTTTATTAAAACACGTCTTATGAATTGCATGTGTAATATTTTCACATAAATTGACATGTATTTTCTAAGTAAACATACAATCACACGGACAGACAACACCAATATTCAATATAATTGATTAATAATAGTTTTTTGCGCTCTTTCCAACGTCATACATTATACGGAGTTCACTGAGAAACAGTAGAATGCAGGTAAGAATTCACGCAGCGGTTTCCAACCGCATGCCATCTCAACAAGAGGACCGCATCGTGCATGGACCGTTTATGTTTGAAAAATAGTAGTCCAATTCATAATGCGGTCTACACTAGCGGTGTAAGCGGTTTCTAGCGGCTATGCGGGTAATATGACCTAGTATAAATGTATTTGTCGCAACCGGTGTTGCCAAGTCTTAGCCGAGAGCCCGCAAGGTTCTTTAACCCATTAATAACCGCAATAAAGGACCTGGTGTATTGATAAAAACATAAAAAATTATTTGTAGTTCATATCGATCTCTTTCCTGGAAATCTCCAGAAGATTTTAGGCCATTTTCGACTTTTGTAGAATGAGCAAACCGCTTGGAACGCCATTAAAAATCGCTACGTGTGATCCGAGCCTAAAAGCGCGAACACATTAAGCGATACGACACATTCTCGGGTCGGAGGAAAGGCGATAATGCGTTCACTTGCAAATGGTTCGGAATGATAAAAACATCAGATTCCACACACACATATCACACCATCAGCGTCAGTCCACTGCTGGACACAGGCCTAATGCACAACATTACCCACTATCATAGGGGGGTTTTTTCTCATAATCCCACCGCTAGACTTGCGGATTGGGAATCGCAGAACGCAGTTGGTCGCATCGCTTACGCCGTGCCTACATAGCCTGCGCTATCGTCCCTGAACTCGGGGACAGAATTCAAGAAATGGTATCTACTGCCTGTCACGAGAGGCGACTAATAGGCTTCCGGGGTGGCGAGGGGCTAGAGCTCGGATCATTTAGCTGACAATTTAGCGCAAAGGATTGCCACCAAGAAGGTTTTAGTGCCATAAAAGTGCCACATAACCATCAATAATAGTACCGGGTACTCTTTAAAGACCCTCACTCACTCCCCCTACGTACAAAATGTAGACTGCGCTATATCATGATCAGCAGATCGCCAAAGCTTCGTCCATTATACTAAAGAATGCACTATGCGAAGCCTCTTCTATCCAATACATAAAACGTAACATCACGCCTGTAACCCGCAGGGGTAGGCAGAGGAGTGTCGTGCACACCCACGTTTCAGCAGTTACGTTTACATCCCATGGAATAGGTGGTGAGTCTATTGCCATACACCGAGCATAGATCCAGACTCCGCGTTCTCGATATTCTAAATTAGAAAAATTCAATAGTATCTGGCCCGGGATTCAAATCAAGGACCTCCCGAACAGCAGTCGCGCTTGCAACCACTCGACCAACGATCCAATACATGTACTCTCTAATATAACTCCTTCGTAATCTAATAAATATATGTCGAAACCTTATATATATATAGCTTAATATATAAAACTGCTGAAATCATTTGAGATCCAAAAAATAAATGCTTAAATATCTTAGGTTTTCTTTTTAAATAATACAAATTACAGATAACAAATAAACTGACCGGAAATTTTTTGTTTATTATAAAAAAAAATGGGCAATTTAAAAATAGATATGATGATTTTTATCTGCGTTAACTTTGTTTATTTTTCACATTTAAAAATGATTCACAGTAAAATCATTTTTCTTTTAATAATGTACATTATTAAAGTGATGAAAGCCGAGGAAAGTTGAGAAAGGTAAATAAAAAAATTGCCGGTGTGTTTATTTTTCAAAATGTAACTAATATATAACCGACTATTTACATTATGGTCATATCACTAAGTTCGATAATGTAACTTACATTTACATACATCACACAGTTGAAGATCAAGTCTACTTTTTTGTCCTTTAACATGTTTTATACAAAGACACAACACAATCTTAAATGTAAACATCGATAGAAAATACACATAATTTCGCAGAGTTCCAGATTTTAAAAGCATTAGACATTTCATCTCTACTATTCCCTACAAAACCTTGATTTTCCAAAATTTCATAAATTTTCCAATAGACAAATTTCTTACATATATTATTCATTCCAGAAATGTACATGTAAAGATTTGTTTTATCACATGTAGTTCCGTAAACATCAATATATAAACATTTATACAGAGAATTAGCACTGTCGTATACCTACTACCGGAACAACTGAGTATTCCAAAAAAGAATTGAATACTTAGTACTCTATCCCGAGCTAAGCGTACTTTCTTCACTTTACTGGCTTACTATACAACACATTGGAAAGACGTCATTGCGTTTTCCGCCTACCCTCAACTTAGATTCTAGGCCACAGTTCATCGACTTGGCGTCTTCCTATTTCAATCACAATTACAGTATCAGCACATTAAAAATTTCCAGTCTTTCCCAATAAATAGCACGTCTTCCAACCGCCTGTGACATCAGTGTCGAAGGCAGCCACACAAATGATTACTTTCTCAGACTACAACGTCCGGAACAAGAGATTCAGTTGCTCCATTGCTTAGGACCCGAACCGGGTACCTTATGGGCGTCGGCGTTTATCGCCAATAGACCGGAATGTTAATATTTATACATCACATATACAGTTATCATCACAGATTGAGAACTCCAAAAACTTACAACCTATGGTGCCTAAGACTTGGTCTGAAAAAAATATATCTTAAAACGAGAAAAAAAATATTCATCATGATTATACAACAAGTCTTTTCCTCAATACAACAACTACGATAATTTTTTTTAAGATTAAAAGACAAACAGACAATATTGAGAAACATTCAGACACACATATTATGGTTCTATCGCCGTTATCATTAAACGTGGACCATCTAATGAGTTGGGGCATCATAAAAAAATATATAGGCTCCTAACATTCTTTTATGGCCCCACATTTAAAATTAGATGTATAGAGTAAAAATTTATATAAAGGCCGCAACTTTCTTTTTGTGCCCCAACGGTCAAACTTAATTTTATTGACAAAAGATTTAGAGGCTCTGATATATTTTTAGACCACTATGATTAAAATTAGATTTGTATAGGAAAGATAGGGATTACAATTATTAAAATAGGATTTATAGTGAAGAGACGTAGAGGAATGCACAGATTCATGAAAGTAATGAAGCTATCCAAATTGTTTCAAAGTAACGAGCTGTTACCAGTACCAAAGTAACTTATAGAGGAAAGCGCGAGACCATATCACAACCATAATCTGATATATTTTAATAGCCAATTTCAAAAACTCATTTTTGTTTTAAAGAAAAATAAAAAAGAATTTGAAAATTTGTTTGTACTTGGCACTCGGTGCTCTCCACCTACTAAATAAAATATAATAATAATTGTGCTTCAGCAAGCTATACATTTTGATCTGTGCACCAAAAGGATTAGGACTTAACAAATAAAAAATTTACAATTTCTTATTCCAACCTCACTTGAGCATATTTTTGAGCAAAACCAATGGTTATAATGAAATAAATCCTAATAGAAAACATAAGGAATAAAGATTTGGAAATACTCTTCGGGCTTGCAGCCCCCATGTCTTGCCTTGCCCCATAAATAGCTTTGAACAAATTACATCTTGTAAATCGATAAAAATATAATCTCATCAGGGCACAACCTGCCATCTCCAGGAACAGGGCATTTACGGCCCAAATGCTAATAATTCGAAGAACATACGAGTACACATACATTTGTGTAACGACTCATCTCATCTCTAGTGGGGCGACAGAGGGACCCTACAAATATCGAATTACTTTCGCAGCCCCAATAATCTCCCTGTTTTACGCACGCCAAACAGGCAACTAATATTCTTCATCTATTCCTGCAAACAATCAGACAAATTGCAATAGTTCCCGCACGTTTAAAATATTACAAAATATATTATGTATATACAACATTGACGGAATTCAAGCGTCATTTGTTATATAATCGATTTTGTCCACATAATCGATTAGGATTAAACGACAATAATACATAAAGTACATTGTTCGTGACACATATAAAGTCTTTCTTTTGCGTGGTCACAACGCTAATTATTATTAACATTATTTCGTAATATCAATAAATATAGTATATATTTTTATCACCATCACTTTTCTGCGTTATCCCTGTATTCTCAATTGCATATCATGCCCTCTTACGCACATTTCTATTGGATTGTGCTCGAGCTTCAGTACCCCTTTGAGCTCTGTGATGGGCGTCCGAGTGGGCGAAGTTGTGACAGCAACAATTGGCGCGGAATCCACGGTGTTGTCTTACATGATCTATTTCAGGATCCGTGATATTACATTTACTGCATCTACACGGCACATTGTTCGCGTGCTGGAGTTTATGCCAGGCTATCTCACGCTCGCATCCAGTGGAAAAGTCACAAATGTCGCATTTGAAGAAATCTGGCTCCGGAATTATTGGACCCGTGCCCTCTGAAGTGAGGGGCGGAGCCACATTTATGTTGAATACCATCATATTTTGGAACCTCTTGAGTTCAGGGGGGATGTCGTCTACATCATTCATTTCTATGTCGTCCTCATACATTGCTTGTTGATGGTCAACGTCATCGAGAAAGGGTATGTCGGTATCAATGTTTTCTAAAACATTATTTTCGTTATATGGCAAATACTGTACCATGCATTTTAGAAAATTTTCTCCACTATTATTAAGGATATTCTTTTTCTCAGTTTTGGAAGTAATCTGTGCACCCGCATTATTTTGTGACAATTCTTTACAGTCTCCAGTACTGATACCATTAACATCGCTCCTTTGACCGTCATAAAAAATTGTGTCCATAGAGCTTTGTTCTCCATCATCAACATCATAATTTAGGCTTGTTTGTGCCTCAGTATATTTGGGGAATGGATTACCATTAGTGGTACCAACATTTTGGGTACAGTTACTCTCGAATTCACAATCGCATCCGCTATTTTCTGTGCGTCTGTCAGAATAATTGATGGATGTCGTGTGTGTGGGTGAATCTGTTTCAGACTGCAGTGTGATACCATCAACTTGCTGGAACAACTCGGTTTTTTCTCTTATGAATTCAAATACTAGTTCTTTTTCATTTTCTTTTTCCATTGGAAAATCATAATTGATAGGTTGTTGACTTTGATCACAGGTTACAACTCCGTTGTTGTTTTGATAATAACTGCTTTTTGGGTTATTATTATTATTGAGCTCTATATTGGGATAAGTTGCTTCGACGGCCATTGCCATATCTTGAATATTGGTATCCATCTCCCTATCATTACTGACACAATTATTATAGTTATTAATAGAAGTATGATCCCCATAGCCACTACAAATTGGCATATCAAAGCTATGCAGTTCTGAGTTAAGTACTTCTTTGATTTCAAAGTTCATTCGTTCAATTTCATCGGTAACCTCTTGAGTGGTGTAATTAGAGATGATGGCGTCAGGATATTCCCCGAACGTGATGTCTCCCTCCAATGTTGCAAACTCATCGACAATATTATACTGGCATTTTATATCTACACCCGTAACAGGGTTATCATCTGGAAGATCGTTTTCGAACTTTGCACATATCAAATTGTCCGCGACACCCTTGTAATTTGTATCAGCCTTTGCAGTTGGGTCGTGGTTTCTTATAGTATTTAAAATTTCGTCCCCAATAAAACCGTCCACGGAGGGACCATTGTTTACAAAATCGTCATATGAATTGCCTACGTCCATGACTTCGATATTTTGCTCATTGATGTACATTTTGCTCGTTTGAAATTCCTCATCATAATTATCTGTATGGTTTTGATTAATCACATAATTGTTATCCTCATAGATTAAAGAATTATTCTGGTTGTATTCTACATTATTAGATACAATGTTTGCATCATCTCTTGCATCATCACAAATATCTTGTTCTAACACATTGTTTTGTACAATTTCGTACACATAATTTTCATCTAATATTTCATATCCAACATTTTCCTGAATCGGAGCATCAGGTCCCCATTCATAGTTAAGGATAGTAGGTTCATCAGTGTGATCATTCATAATTGCACATTCGTTCTGGTGTGATTCCACAATTTTGTACAGTATATTTTCTTCAATCGAGATAATAGAAGAAACCCCATTATTCGTGTCTGAAATGTTACTTAAAGTTAAAATCGTACCATTTTTGTATTCAGAATTCTGGACTTCATCTGCACAAATATTTTCATGAACAGGAACGTAAGATGGGTATTCAGCGCTTAGGGTGAATACATCTTCATCGCGATCTTTCGAGAATGGACCACTAATATCTAAGCGCAGATTGTTCTCTTCGTCACAGAGCACACCATTTAGAAGTTTACAAACAAATTTCTTTGGCTGGCAGACTTGAATGTGAATGTTGGTTTCCTGTAAAAAAAATTATAATGTTGAACATATCATAATATTTATTGTGGAGAGAAAAGCGAAAAACTCTAAATTTCAATTTCATTATTGAAATCAGCCCGTCAGCTTTCAGACAGCAAGATTATCAGCAATAAAGATAGGGATAACATATATATCAATAATCGTCAACAACATGATCAGCCTTTGGATGTCCACTGCTGGACATACATACGTCTCCACTGATCGGCGCCACTCCTTCCTGCAGTATCCCACTGTCTTCTTCAGGTCGTCAGTAATTTTTTTTCCGACCATTTTCTCTCTCCACTGTTGGAATACGGGTCTCCTGTCATAGTGAAAAGGGCAAGGCTATAGTCTGCCACGCCGGTCTAATGTGGGTTGGCAAACTTCACACGCCTTCATCATCATCATCACCTCGGACTTTACAGTTCCATTGCTGGACATAGGCCTTTCCCAAGGTGTGCCACAACGCCCGATCCTCCGCAGATCTCATTCAGCCGTTACCACCTGCCTTTGAGATAATCTCTCTATTACTTTAAACGAGCAATGCTTGTATATATATATATATATATATATAATTGGGATCTCGGAAACGG
>DWFV01001044.1:0-12085 GCA_018246775.1 Parelbella machaon machaon
TCGTGCCCGGTATATAGCAATAGACTCACCACCTATTCCATGGGACTAAAACGTAACTGGTGAATCGTGGGAGTGTACTACACTTCTCTGCCTACACCTTCGGGGATTACAGGCGTGATATTATGTTTTTTTTAAATATGATCACTTTAAAGTAAAGGTTCAGGAAACTGAAATGACATATTTCAAGTGGCAATCCTTGTGACTCCAGTTGATGACCTAATGTGACAAAGTGCTAACAGATGTATGACAATGGACAGTGAATTTTAGAATATATTCATAAAAAACCACATGTTTATATTTGATAGCCAATATTGCATAGTATATACACATATATATTAGCATAGTATAATATATTATATTCAACATGAAACTAGACACATGCCATAAAGGTCAGTGACATGTAGTACAGCACAAAAGTCTACATAAAAATACATTTTATATATTTATTTACAGATTTAACATCAATTTTATAATAACATTCTGAAATTATATTTCCACCATTGACCATTTAAATGGTGACTCACACTGCAATAAATTATGCTTGCAATAAAATGTCTGTCTTGTTATGTGGCATAAGTAATAAAGTGCCATAAAATATGCAATATTTTTTTTAAACTGTATGTAAACTAAAATAGAAAAATCTGTGATATTCAAACATATGTATTAATAGAATAAAAAAAAACAAACGTAAAATCACGCCTGTAATCCCGAAGGGGTAGGCAGGGGAGTGTAGCACACTCCCAGGTTTCAATAGTATTGTTTAAGTCCCATGGAATAGGTGGTGAGCCTGTTGCCATACACTGGGCACGATTCCAGACTCCAAGTCACTACTAGAAATTCTAAATTAAAAAATTCCAATAGTACCCGACCCAGAATTTGAACTCAGGACCTCCCGATCGGCAGTCACGCTTGCAACCAATCGACCAACGAGGCAGTCTTAATAGAATAAAATGCACCATAAAGGTTTATTTTCTTGTATTAATGTCTAAAAATGAAATACAGGAAAAATACAAAATATATGGTTTTTGTCAAATCTTATTAAAATTCACTACTTTTATGTAAAATTGTATTACATATTAACCTTACAAGACAGTAGGATGCTGGTGTATTCAGAAGACCGGAAGGAGTGGCATTGATTAGCAGAGACCTATGTCCGGCAGTGGATATCCATAGGCCGATGAAGATGATAATGATGATGAACCCTACAATAGATTTTAGAGTTCATTTTGATATTTCAAAAGATTATATTGTCCTCGAAAACTGAATTGTTTTGACCTAATCTTTTATTTATGTCACAGTTGCTATGCTTATAAAAGTATGAAGCTGCCAGGAAAACCTAGAAACCTACTTTTGCCATTATTTTGAGATTTAGATCAGATGTGCAGTGTGTTTTAGAACATGTCCATGAATCTAGTAATATATAAGAAGTGCAAAATAACATATTTTACAAAATACTTGTGATTGATAAAGTATAACTATAAAGGAAATTAGATTAGGCATAATGCATGCACAGATTGTATTAAATGATTTCTCTTGCTTAAATGCAGTTGTTAAATAAGTTTTATATATAAAATAGAAGATATATTAATTTAGTATCTTACTTTACTATTGTAAGAAGAAAAAATAGACTAACTAATAACCAACACTAAGAGAACTCACATAGCTACATTATCATTTTTTTAATACCTAGACTTACATAAACTAAGCCAAGCTCTCTTTTAAAATAATATAATTTAAACTGCATTAGGATCATTTTCCTGTTGTGTATTCCATTTTAATGTTGGTGTTCAAGTATGGATATAAAATTATTGGAATTAGTCTGTCACTTCACAATATTAATGGAAAATTTAAAAATGATCAGAAGCAATATTTTTTTTACAGTTATAGCTGTTACCAGTATTTAATAGTTTTAAAAATTCAATCTCAATAGTAATTTCCGAAATAGTAATATTTGTAAGTGTAAATTTAAAATAAATATTTTTAACACATTTAGATTTGAACTGAAATTATAAAATAAATGTGTTAAAATTTGACATAATTGTTGAATTTTTAACAGATGTTTCAAGTTACAATATTTATAACGAACGCATGCCTCTGCAAAGGCAATATCGCGCGGTGATTCACGGTTCACGCTGCTAAATGTTTACAGCAGAAGTATGGTATGGCCTGCTGATGTCATGAGCTCGCGCGAAGCACCCACTAACTCTGGCGACCATGAATCCCGCCGCATACACGAGAGCACGTACAATTCCACGAACTACTTATACTATCATAAATAAGACGGTTCCTAGGTTAAAAGTAACCATACTTAAGGCGTATGGTGCGTATATATTCTTATGTAATGGCCCTAAACAATGCGGTCTACCATTCCAAACGTAACCGTATCAGAATCAGTAAGGAGAAATCAGTCAAATAATATTTTGTGCGTAGGAGGACTTTAAATACCTTTATTTTATATGTAATCCAATATCCAGAAGAAAGTCGAAGTCCTATTTACACACGATTAACACTGTCATTCATGTAAAATAACACACTATCACAAAGGAGCACTACACAAATTTTCACTTATAATTAATAAATTATGTGAAAATATCACATAATGCGCCATTTTCGCAATAATTCCGAAGGACAGCAGTCGGCAGTCGCTGCCATCTTTTTTGTCAAATGTCTAAAAACTAAATATAGCGCTTAAAACGAACTCTAGTGTTATTTTTAGAGAATAAGATGACGGGTTCGAAACGCTTACCAACACCACCTATCAACGTCTCTCGAAGCTACAAACAATGCGTGAGGTGGCGCAGAATACAGTTTGGAATATATAGAGGATATTTTAAAACAAGACGAGATAGATGGCGCTAATAACCTAGATAGGTCATACTGTGCACAGTGTGAATCGGCGTGAAAAGCAAATTCAAACTAACTGTAAGATGTGAATGAACTTGGTAATGTATATTATTCTTGGAGTAATTAACTTATCATTTGCCATCTATATCCGATAGAAACTTACAAGTACTGTAGCTTATCTCATTTAGCCGTAGAACATAAAATCTAATTAGACGTTTGTTAATGTTGTGCTAATCACAAATATGAGCCGGTCATTGGCAGGCATGTTCTTTCTGCTAAAATAAGTCGATAAATGAACTTAAAGAACGCCGCCAATTATTCATTATATAAGATTGGAATCCCTCGGATTGCATAATGTACGCATAGTAGAAATGTAGACGCAAGTAGTGAATGTTTTATTCGAAATAATATATAATAGTACAAACATAAATTCTATTGCAAGCATATTCGATGCCATATAGAGACAAATAGCCGCTAATTGCCTTAAGAACCGACGTCCTGTAAAAATATTAAATTTAATTTTAAATTTAATTAAAAATAAATATCATATTAGCGTTCAATTCCATGTGCATATTTTAAATAACATGTTTATGCTATATGCTTTATACGTTTCGGTGTTGCAGAAGCATGTTCTTTATATTTACAAATTGTCTCAAGTTAACAGTATATATACTATTCAAAATACTCCTTAGACGTATTCTCGGATTCCAATTTATTATTTAACTGCTTGTCTATACATATTTTTGTTTTTTTTTTTTAATAAAGTGCACACAAATAGTCACTAAAACAGCCAACCAAGGTTAAAATGAAAATTATACATTTCCATGCAGGTAAAATCCGGCTGTGCATTATCTGTAGGTACTTAAGCTTCATCGATTTATCAGAACGGTATATTTTATTCATTTTATACAATTCCATGGGTTACACAACGAAACGAAAGTATGTTATTAGTCAATAATTATTATAGAAATTTTTAAAAGAACGCATATTGACCTTTTTCTATAAGAATTTACATTCGGATACGAATGGCTTTGTCACATGTATTTATTAATACATACGATTGACATGCGGGCAACGTAATATAATAATTTAGAATTAAATTATTATTAAAACAGATCATTAGGCTCTGATCGTATAACTTATAACTAAAATTCTTCATAACATGTACCTACATATACACATGTAGATGTGTATAACATATATGTATATTTATAATAATCATTGGTAGCATCGACTTAGCATAGTTATTAGCTTAGCATAGTTATTATAATTAAAATGATATGACGTAAAATACAGAACATATGAATTAGTGGAAATGTTTTCAACGGCTCTTGAAGACCGTTTGTATTCAAAATCAGCTTTCGTCTCTCTGCCGTTCCAGACAATAGACAGGGCCGCAAACATCGGCTGTCAATAGGCAATACGTAACTAACAATACGTCATGCCACCCCGTTTGCGGTGTTCGTTAGCACGAGGAGTGGTGAAAGTGCTTGTGCAATGATGCAAAGTTAACAGCGATCAGCTTGCAACTACGAATGGAAACGGCCGCGGGCTCTCACATCGCTCGTGTCAGACATGTCTAAATAATTCAAAAGTTTTTTTTCTTAGCGCTATACTGACATACAGTTTCCGCTTTGAATCACTGTCCGCATTTTTGCTACAGGCAACGTTTCATAAAATGTATAGCTTCCTCGTAAAAGGTTTTAGTTTCAATTTAAAAAAGGTGTTTATTTGCTTTAGTCATAATACCCATTAAGTTTAGTTAATCTTTTTTGTCCGTAAAGCGAAAGATTTCTACTCCACTAAGAGAAATTTGTAAAAAAGATATTAAAACTCTATCCGAACAATAAACTCATTCGCGTTACTACTCTGTATAAGAATTTAGTTTACTTTTACAGAAGAGCGATGCGCATGGCAGCTTGTCATAAAACTTTAGGTATATTACAAACTTCCCTTTAAAACTATTTTGTTAATATGGTGCAAACTATTCAAAAGGATGTCTGATCATATCGTGGAGCTCTTATGACCTTTCCGTAATCTTTCTTTCTTCGGTTACAAATGACTGCGAAAGCAGGCAACGCCATTCATCGACGACCTGAAAATAACGGGTGGTTCAAAATTTCTAACATTAGAAAGACATGTTGGATGTCGAGGTGGTTACCGGTCAGTGTGGTGATGAGTGTATGTGATCGAAGTTTTTTAATGTTATTCTAAAATGCACATATATTCTTGTTTGCTTACATATAGCTTAGATTACTAAATTTCATAAATAATACACGAAAATGCTTTCAGAACATTTTAAAGTTTATAACTATACTTCACTTCTGATTTACTCATGGTGCTCTACAAAGCGTATCTAAAACATATAGAGGACATTTCTATCGCTATCAAATCTATGTGTAGCACACAATATTTGCCATCAAGGAAGTGGTTTCGCTATTAAAAAAAAGAAAACAGTCCAGATTTTCTCTGCTATTTACAGGCTATAAATTATATAAGGTTTTGCGCTATTTTCTACGCTCATTGAAGATATAGTAATTAACTACTATCAGGAAGGAAATGTTACGAGTCAGTCTTAGATAAGTGTTGTATGTAACGAGTCCCTTGAACGCGTTGCTACCCAGGTAATTACCGTATTAATAGTTTATAATCACAGCTTATAGAAGATAGATAAATATATCCTACGTTTCTTAAATTTTCCCATTTATTATTTATGTTTCAACGTTTAAGTAAACTATTCATTACTTTAAACACAAAACCTATTGACTTACGCTCATTAAAATTGACAACAAAAAACAGTACTTTGACCCCCTCCTCCTCTCCATCTGAGTCACGTTAAAGACAAATGAATTTGTAATTTTATGACAGTATTAACTTACCTTGACTAAACGCAAGTACTGCCATTATACTATAGTACATCCATATACGAAACAAGTCTTCAAATACTTTACTCAGGAACTTGGATGTTTATTTTGCCTCAACTTAAACTATATGGCAAAATAATCTCCGTCACCAGAAAATATGTATTTTATCGGCGGGAAATGTATAAAAACATTATCGTAGTAATATGTACTAGTAGTATGAGTGAATTAGTCTATATAAGTTCAATAAGAATTCTAGAAAGTTCATTGTAAAATTCGACAAGAATACTTTAAATGAGCGATGATGAAATGAAGATTCTTCCAGTAGGCACTATAACGCAACGCCGTATTGCAAAATCACTTATGTAACTTCTCCAAAAAACAAAGAGTTTACAAACTATTGTGGTAAAAGCAAACAAAAGTCACGGTTAACGTAACTGAGTCGTTGGTTAAATTGGTTTTGCGTGTACTATTTATTACCGTTGCGTAGCTGTCGATGCGCTGGCCGTGGGCGAGTAACTAGCGGAAGACGGAACTGGCAAATTTCATCGAGTTTTGTAAACACTTATCTCAAACTTGAATCCAAACAATATCAGCAAAGAGAGCACTGATGTAATCGGCTGCGCCCGCGCAGGGGGAAGCCACTTTTCTCTTGAGTTTCTCCGTCGTGCGCCCGCGCAGTCTGAGCCGCGACTCAGCACCGTACGCGTCGATACACGTAAACGTAAACTTCAACTTACGGTAAAACCTATAAATGCATAGCACACAAAATATCAGTAAAGCAATAAGGGCTGTTAATCGATAATTGTGTTAGTGTAAAGAATTCAAAGAAAGTTTCCTACTAGTTGCTCTGGTGAATATAAAAAGAACGATTCCTACTTGTTATACGCCGTCGCCTTTGGGATAACTGTAAGGTTTGTTTTCTTTGATCTCATTAATTTTATTATTCTATATTTTATTTGTATTCTGTAAGCGTTCTGTTCTTAAACATATACGAATATTTCTATAAAAATATATTTACATTCGACATTATGTGTTTATGAGAAATAAAATGTTAAATTGATTCAATGGTAATTTTAATAAAATAACAGAATTTAACAATAATGTGTATTAGTGTCGTTACAATATATGTAATTAAACTTGTGATTGTAAACTGTAATTAAAAATGTAGAGAATGTCTTTTTAATAAGAGTTGTGAAGTGTTAGTAATTGCGAATTAAAATATCGAAATACTATGAACTACACCTACTTCATTAACCTAAGTACTGCTGATGCCTGTTTGTTGCGGCCCGTTTAAAAAAATTGTTTCATGCCTAATAATGAAGTTCGAAAAATGAGAAAATTTTGAGCACGCGGAGACCACGGAAGTCGATTGTTAGTAATGGATAATGTCGGCATAATTTATAACTCTCATTTCCCACCACGTAATAGAAACCAAACATGATTGAAACAACATGAATAGCCTTTTAAACAGATAGGAAACATAAACGAGTGGCCCAGTCTAACAAAGTAAGTAACGATTGCCCTCAATTTCTTTCGTGTGTGCTGGAGAGAACAATACCATCCCACGGTCCGAATGCCTAGAAATGTTTACATGGAACAAACCGAATAATATCCGATAAATAGGTTGCTGCAACAGTTCCTTGCTGTTGCAGCAAAAAAGGCATTCGAATGCGCAACGTGGAACAATCGCTAGCACCGCTCACCGAATGTCGATGGTGATGAAACCGTGTGCGTGATATATGTATCAATCAGGTTGGTTTACGAAAGTGTAGTGGAGACTGCATGAGGTTACGGTTGTTGGACATTGTACTGGTACGTACAACTCATTATTATAAACATTAATTCATATAAATAACAAATCGTAACCGGTGTGCGTGTATGAGTAGAGTTATGAATGTGGAAGAAGCATGTCAAGCTTATGATGATATCAGTATTTGGCACCTGCTGTTGCCTGCCCACGCTATTGTTTAACATAATATGCTGCCATAATAGTAATAAAAAAAAATCTTTTGCATACCTATTGTATTCTAAAGTGCTTCTGTTACTTTTACAACCATGAAAGATCAACCACCCATATTTCAATACATCTGTCATATCTATGTTACTGAAATAACTAACTGAAGTAACTGATCAAGATGGTAAATTCCGCGTGAAACATCCGTTATTGTTCACACAAACACAAGAGCCGTTATTAAACGAAATTTTAACAGAACATGTAATTATTATGCAGTTGCTTCCGCTTTTTTACGAAATACGGAGAGTTTCATTATATTATTTTAATTACAAACTCGTGTGTGAACAGATTGAAGAGATTACGAAAAAATGTCTTTTGTATTTGTTGAGCTATAAATGCGGAGATTCATTTCTAATTGAAAGGAAACGAACAATGATGTCAATTCCTAAGATACATTACCTACTGCATTTTTTGTTCTCGTATCTGTGAAGAAAACAGATATAGAGTAAGTGTAATAAATGGTCTCGTATAGCTTTGGCTTGCCTATTTTTAACTGAAATAATGATTTGTACTGTCGAAAAGCATCTCCCGACATCTCCCAAAAAATTTGTATTTAAGAAGATGATCTTCTCATCGGAGTTCATCAAAACTTTCCTGAATGTTTATCAATGCAGACACTACTTTCTCTCTCGGACCATATCATTACAAGCCATTCGATAAACGTACCTACATGACATTCTGAAATGTAGTTTACGTTTGCAGATGTAATGTCAGGCATATTATATTTGACTAGCGTTGTAGACTATGGCCTTAATCCTTTTCATTATGAGGGGAGTCCTGTGTCCAACAGTGGCGACAATGCTGAAGATGTAAGGTGTGGTATGCAGTCGATGTTTTGTATTTCAATGTTATTAATAACGCCATTCACCCACTGGCAGCACACCACGATTACAAAGCTACAATATTTCTAACTTGTATATTCACGTCTGCGTGCATACATACATATTTTCAATGGCTCCATAAAGTGGGTCATGATCTTAAAGACATACTTTTATGTATTATAAATATGTTAATGACATATCGGCGTTAGCAGTGAGCGGTCTTAAGATGGAAATGTTAAAGTTATGTATGCTTATCGACACACTAACACTAAAATGTAAAGCAAGATGCTTCTTAAAAAAAATTGGAAAATGGATGATACTTAAAAGTCAAATTGATAATACATACGATTTTACAAGTTTCTTTTGCATTCACAACAGTAGTAAAACTGTGTATAACTTTCTATGAATCGTCTGCCAACTTGTACTCTAGTTGACAAATCACCACAAGTATTTATACTGTCAAAATAATTATAGTATAATAAATAAGTATCAAATAATTTCGAGTGATATGAAATTATAATTGAATGTGATTTAATTATTATTCATTAACATACTAAGAATAGTTTGACCATATGATATATTGAATTAATAATGTAGAGAACTCATAACAAGTATACTGTACGAAAGGTATACCGGTTAGTGAAACTGGCTGCTGCGCCGGGGGTCGTGGGTTCGATTAACATCCAGAATTAATATTTGTGTTATGAGCACAAGTATTTGTACTATGACTGGGTTTAAAAAAATATTAATATAAGTGTGTATTTATACTTACACAACGTAGTTCATCAACCTCTCTTGATGCTTACTTTGGGATCAGAGAGTTGTGTGCGTCGATGTCCTAAGATATTATATATTATATTATATTACATATTCCTACTACATAACAGTATGGATACAAGACAAGATAAAAGCACTTAAGAATTTGTATTAATGGCATATTCGACTTCCTTTTTCAGTAACCGGTATTGAAGTTATTTGCGCGGTACAGTTTTATTCAAAACATAACGCGGTACAATATAGATTACTAGTCGAGCAAGTCCCCGAGTCGTTTTAAAAGGTGAAGTTTTTGTGCGTGTGCTAACAAAATTCTTAAGCCTTAAAAACCGGAAAATTATGTGTTATATTTACCATAAAATTTATTTAAGTAGTGCGTAAGAATTACGAAACAGATTTTAAGTGATGCTGTGTTCCAATATATTAAACTTTCTCCTCTAAAGCCTCCGTCGAGTTTATTTTAAAAATAGTCGCTACATTGTTAACAAATATCAAAGCTCTACATTTTAATATTACCTTCTAAAGCCTACACTATTGAATATTTGAGCTTATGTTGTTATTTATAAGTGAAATTGAAGAATAATACTCATCGTCAAAACGCTATCACAAAGTGAGCAAACAACCTTTAGCTGCAAGAGAGAAAACGCGTTGATGTCTTTTATATATCACTACAGTAAGAGCACGACAAACACAAACGACACACTACACGTTACATGAATGCTTAAATTATGTAATTATTACACTTACAGATGCATGGAAAAAGCGTGTGCATTATGGTATTACCTCCTCAGGGATTACATTGTGTCATTTTACATACTGTAATCAACATAATATAACGAATACTAATACGTAATATACTTGTTTCGCAATGGTGTTAATCTGAAACCAAATTGGTTTGTAATAAATTGTTATTTAAGGCTCTATACATAATATTATCAAAGACATTTGTTTTGTTATAAATAAATTACTATCGAGGTTCAATACAAATCCGGAAGCGGAATGAATGCCGACGTCGAAGCTTATATTTAACTTTTAAGTAACAAGCGTTCCAGTGCCTGTTATAAATTAATCTGTATTAACATTTGCCTAAGCTTCGAATGTAACACGTCAATCAAATAGCCGATCTAGAAATATCGAAAGCTGATTCATGTACAATAAATCAATATATCGAGAGAACGCGTCACGCTGAACTACATTTTTAATTAACGATAAAGGAAAAATGCTTTCATTTTATGTAGTATAAAAGAATGAATGTTTGTTAGTTCGTCCTTGTTCCTCTGTCATTCCTCATTCGTGTGTCATTCGTTTCTAAACTATTCATTTTATTGCTATTAAACTTTGTGACATCAATGAGAAAACAAGCAAAATTTTTACAATTTTTAAATGAATCAAAGTGACATTTTTCATGTAGATATTGCAACGTGAGTCGAGCATCACCTAGTCTAGTCTAAATGAAACGACCGCAAATATATTTTACTCTAATTAGTGTCTCACATTCCGCTAACACATCATGTTCATGTCGCCATTTTAAATTTCATTATTGATGTTCTTTTTTTAAAAGCGATGTTTAGAATTAAAAGTACCAAACTTCTTATGATATTAGTAAATGTACAATCACTTTGTGACAAATAAGTAAAAACATGACACAAAATATAAACTTTACCACGATTAAATGTAAACACCCAATCAGAGATAAGAGCCAATAATTGTGCTATATTTTATGTTTTAGCTTATAAAATGTGTAATAATTAATGACGTATGAGTTTAATGATAGGGCCAAAAGCACGTGGCTCATCAAAGGGCAGATCGTGGCTTTCACTTCACACCGCGGACCGCCACGGTCGCCGACCGCAACTATTATTGCCATACATCCTCGTATACAATTAAGGACTGGTTAGAATTTGATGTGAAAGTTAAAGGTTAAGTTAATATAACAAATAAGCGAATTTTATATACGTCGTTATATAAATTTGATCTTTGATACCGACTTAATATATTATAGCATTAACCATTGCAAATAATTAAAGTAGCAAAATGTCTTAGTCATCTTTCAATTTTATTGTAATTTATATGAACAAGTTTCCTGTTGCAGGTCTTTGCGATTTTTTTAACAAAAATGTATGTTGTCACTAGATAATTATAAAGGTCATAATCGCTTAAAACTAGTATATTAGAAGAAATAAATCACAATCGTAGCAGTAACTCTCAATATTCGTGAAAATCGATTAATTTAGAAAAGATTAGATTTAAAAGTGCTACAGTTTTATCGATTGTACGTTGCATTTTAATATTTTGGTAATGTAACAAAATTTTCTCGTTTTCCATGTTAGGAAGCAATAAAGATCAATCTTATGCCTTCTTTGCCACGTAAACTGTTTAATGTATTCAAACGCATGAAAATAAGCATTTTTCTATAGCGATAGATTTTATTTTACATAGTAACATATGTAAAAAATTCCCAAATTTTGGTATCACGAACATATGTATCGCTGCATGGCCGAGGTCGTGAGATGCGATACCAGTGCTCGGGCGACGTCCGAGTGAAAGTACCGGCCGCACCGCGTCATCACGATCATGTCCAAAATGTTTATTTTCACGTTCTCTCCTCCACGCAACCACCACCTAAAATACCTAAAACTTAATAAAAATAACTGCTTGATTATTACATAATAACTCCATAAATATAATAAGAGATGTGAGGATGAAGCTATTTTCGGTGTCTTCAGCTTACCCCGTAACGGATTTGGCGTGAGGGTACATGCTTGATA
>DWFV01001045.1:0-12084 GCA_018246775.1 Parelbella machaon machaon
TGTAAACCAAATCCGTGTAAGTATGTGCGCGCGTGTGAGTGACTCATACTTATAATATAAACATAACATCACGCCTGCATTTCCCCGAAGATGTAGGCAGAGGCGTGTAGTACTTTCCCACGTTTCACCTATTATATTATACGTGCTAAAATCGAATAGGGGTGAACCTTGTCAAATTTAGATTCCGCGCTTCTACTGGGAATTTCAAGTAAAAAATCTAATAATACTTTACTTGAGGATCTAACCATAACTGTCATAGATGACAATGCAACATATACCGACTCAATGCAAATCTCTAAATTAAACATTTAGATACTTTTCTATTTTTCTGTATCAAAGCCGAAAACCTGTATTTTTGCACGTACAAATGCATTAATCTGTCTACCCCATAAAGAACTTTGAATAATAATATAATGACAATAATAGTAATAAAAAAATAATAATCATCGCCGCCCCTACGTAGCCCTCAGCTCTATCGCTTATCACCGCTCTGACATCCCAGTGAGATACGACCTTTATCTGGTTTGTTTGTGTAAGCATCAAATTCTTATCATATTTTCAAGTGTATATAGATCTTATATAATACTCAATTTTAACAACAGTGGGTCTCCACTTGTATGGAGAACTCGTTTTTATCTTATTAATACCGTTTGAAGTATTCATATGAATGCATCAAGTTACTGTTCGTGATAAATAATGTTGTCACATTATTTTTAATGGTTCGCTCTACTTCATCATATTTTTTCAACTGTATTTACTAGTTAATTTGTGTAAAATTCAAGAAAAATTCAAGTAAAATTTCAAAACAGAGAGACAAACCAGTTTTGTAATAATTCCCTAATAAGATATGTATTGGGTCTTATTGGGCAGGAATTAAGTAATCATCAGCCAGTTAACGCGGTCGCACCACTAATACCTATTAGCGTTTCGATATATGTAGTTATTGATCCTAGCAAAGTAACTCGTCATCACGATTCCGAGCGTCTGAGGCCAATAGTTTCCTTGTATTAATAAAAAAAAATATTTTGCTTCCTGGTAATAATGATATACTTCATAGAAATAAAGTATATACTAGAACTCGCTTCATCTGCATACATATATTAAGAAGTCTCACTTCTGTCGTGCCCAGAATATGCGTACTTTTTTTTCTATCTACCGTGACAACAATTTAAAATGTTATGTCAAATTAAAATGAGCACAACTTATGCATACTCTGTAAATATTTGCAAGACATAAAGTTATATGTTTATTATTTCATAGTCATATGATAGGTGGCGAAGTACTCGTATTTGAAATAAAATTTAAATCGTAGTAGAAATTGAACTAACAGGCTGTAGGCAGACGATAGTATTTATAGGTTCTAACATTACTTCACGCCTGTAATCCCCGAAGGGGTAGGCAGGATAGTGTAGTAGGTAGATACACTCCTACTTTTCACCAGTTACATTTAAGTCAGGTGGAGTAGATGGTGAGGCTATACACTGGACACAATTCCAGGCTCCGAGTCACTATTAAAAATTCTAAATTAGAAAAGTTTAATAGTACCCGACCCAGGATTTGAACCCAGGAACTCCAGATCGGCAGTCACACTTGAAAACACTGGACCAACGAGGTTCTGGACTCGAGTTATTCCAAATAATTTTTTGTTTCATTGTAAACTTGCATTTTCCATCAACGATGTTATAAATAAAGGTCCAGGTGAAACTGTGGAGCTGTTTTGGACCTGAGTATTACTTCCTTTCTACATTGCTTAAGCTATATTATAATATATTGTGATTGCTATATATAATATATAATACATTGCTTATTAGAATTCTTTTTAGCAAGTACCATATTTTAAAGGTATAAAGTTATATAAATAATAAGATCAAATTTCTTATCTTATCTGTTACATAATGTTTTATATATCAAACGCAGCTTGTATTGACCACAAGTGACAATTCAATAAATGATTGACACCTGTATAGATAAAGAGTTACATTTCTGTATGAACTTGAAAGTTTATTTATTTTATCCTACGGTTATCACACAAATGAAAAATGAATAAAAAATATTTTTATAACTAACGGGCCACCTGATGATAAGATGTCACCGTCGCATATCGACATTTGTTGTACATCTGGAGTTGCTAATGTGTTGCCAGCCCTGAAGAGCTGTGTTACCATGAATAGTTACATTAAATACTTCAAACATTACATTATTGGTCGTTCGGCTAGAAGGTGAAGAAAGCTAGGAAGCGTTTCAATTTAATCATCCAGTTGCTTAATTTCTGTAGTTCCGTCTTATGTAATTTGGTTATTATGTTGGCTGTAGCATCCGTGTCTGAGCGGAGAAGGAATATATCCAGAAAATATATGCCAGGATATTCGGGATTAGTATTAGGCGACTAAACCTGACGCTGGCTTTTGATATGGTGCGGCCTGCCGAGATAAGGCTAAATGACTTGACTTCGAACGGGCAGCAGCGTAGACAGTGTTAGAAACCGTGCTATGCGATCCCCAACCCGCATACCCAGCGTGGAAATTATGCGCAAAGTGCTCTCAATAAAGTGCTACGTCCAGCTCTGGATTTACATATGCTGTTAGTAGAAATGTACGTAAAGTTCGAACTCATAAATCCCGGAGCGAAACGGTGACTTCATAGGGATAATTGATATAATTTACACGCACTGAAATAATAAAATAAATAACAGGGCCAATAAAGCGAAAATACGTCAGTCAATTTATTATCAAATATTCATAAGCATTGTTCGAAATCAGTGTCCCTCATCGATGGTCATGACGGTAGTGTCGGGCTCGTAGAGCAGGTCGAGCGCGCGCGTGCGCACGATGTGCTTGTACACGAAGGCGGACTTGCGCGGCGTGCGCGTGCGTTCCGGACTCCCGTAGTCCACCTCGTACAAGCCGAAGCGCTCGCTGTGAAATGATAATACATTGTTAACTGGTAGCAGAAAACAAGCTAGCAGTATTAAGTAAGTAAGATACTATTAAAACACCTTTCTGTCCTTCCTAATACAGAAATATGTGTCATATGAATTCTGTAGCATTTTATAGATAAATTATAGTTGATTTCAGATAAATAATCTACATCATAAAACTGTATCCAGTGATCTGTACAATTGTAAACACCATTTTCAATCACTTCTTCATAAAATTTGTTCTATTTACTTATATCCTTGCAGCCATTCGAAGTTGTCCATCAGACTCCAAGCCGTATACCCTCTGATATCTGAACCCTCATCAATGGCGTCCAACATGGCGTCCAGATAGTAGAGGTAATATGTGACGCGGTCATCATCATCCAAGCCACCAAGCGTCGCAAATCCATTCTCCGTAATGTATATAGGAGGGTTACCGTAGTCTTCTCTTATTTTTGTCAGCAATTTGTAGAATCCCCACGGCACGAACTATGAATAAACAAATATACGCTTATTAATGAGCTGAAAAGGTTTACAAATTATTTATTATATTTAAAAAAAAAAAATTTTTTAATGTATGATATATATTTATAATATTATATTGAAACGAATTTTATAAAATGATTTAGACTGCCATTCCAAAAATTTTGCATAATTTTTCTTCTTCCACGTTTAAACCATATTTATATATGTGTATAATACGTTCTTAATAAAGGAATAAGCACTGTCCACAATTTCATATGTAAGTGTTATGTATGTTATATAGTGTATATGAAATGTTATTTCATTTCATATGACAGTTGGAATGATTTGGAATCACCAGTCCCAAGCGCTATAGACGTTCCCATTAATGGAGACATCAATTGTTGATATGAGACTTCTGTGGCACTACAAAATTAACACCTTCAGTGAGAAGTGCTATACGTACTCGTGTTATTTTAAAATATTTGATTTATTATAAAATCAGAAGGTAATGAGCTTGGTAAGTTGATTCAAAAGACCAAGTTCATCATGAGCAGTCCTGAACTTCAAATATATTATCTAATATAGCTTATGTCCCTGGTTTAATGCAGGAAACATATTTCTCAATTAACCAATTGAACCTCTGCCTAGATCCCCAGATAAAACCGCAAAAGCAGACAAACGCATATTGTCGAAGTACTTTGTTTCATACTAAGAAAAAAAGGTGTCGATTACTGAATAATGATAATATGGATACTCAATTTAATGAAAGTAAATTGCCTTTAAACGATTATTTAGATATACTTTCCTGTAACATTATGTAAGCCTGATAATAATAAAATTTTATTTTGTTATACTCAGAAAGATCTCTATTTAACTTCCTAACGTCATATATATCTACGAGTACCTTAGTGAATTCTGATTCTCCAATTTTCCATTCGCTTTTCTGGTACCTAATTACTCCAAGATCGTCGAAAAAAGAAGGGATATCATATAATCCGACTGCTGACTCGTTCCTGTATACGTAGTAGGTGGAATAGTGATTAATTCCGAAGAAATCCGAACTTCCGCGTACGTATTCAACTTCTTCCGGAGTAAACTCGGGTAAGCGAGATCTCGCGAACCCCTGACTTGCGCTTTTGGCCGCAATTCTCTCTTTCATGACCGGGGGAAAGTCGCCAGACTCTGAGAATATTGGGTGGGAGTACTGGGCCCACTGAAATAAAATTACAGGAATGTATTAAGTAGATTTTGCGATCTGAGAATTGACCTAATAATTTGATATGAAAATATGTACGTTGTATATACATATAATTGTATATACCCATTTTAAAATAAATTGTCAAAAAATTATAATAGGCGTGCTTAAATAATTTCATTTCATTTCATTTTCAATTTCGTAATTTAATTTGCTTCATAATTTACCCATTTTAAAATAAATTGTCAAAAAATATTATAACCATGCTTCAACGTTATAAGAGATATCGCTTACCAGAAACTGATTGCTGTCCTCTGCCGCTGTGATTTCGCTTTCTGACTCTGGTTCATACCACAAAGCACTTAAAACTATAAAAACTGATCCGCCATGAGTTGGCCTAAATTCCTTGTCATAAATATGGTAAGCTCTTGCATGTCCCAAAAGTATATACTTAGCACACAAGTATTCTGCAACGCCTTTGATGTTTAATGCAGGAGCCAAATCGGCGGCTCCATATCCGTAATAACAGATCGATTGAGGCTCATTAATGGTATTAAAAAGTTTCACTCTGTCTCCGAAAAGCTCGTAAACAATGCGCGCGAAGTCACCAAACCAGTCCACTATGTGTGGATTTGTCCATCCTCCTAGTTCTTGCAGTTTCTGTGGTAACTCCCAATGATATATAGTGACCATGGGTTGGATGTTGTGTTTTAACAATTCGCTGATTAAATTGTTGTAGTAGTCCACCCCGGCTTGATTTATTTTATCGGGGAAGCCAGTCGGTAAAATTCTCGTCCACGAAATCGAGAACCTGTAGAAATCAATTCCCAGTTCTCTCATCATTTCCACGTCCCTCTTGTATAAGTGATAAGAGTCATTAGCGATGTCGCCATTAGAACAGTCCGCCACCATACATGGGTTGGTATGAGTTAAATGATCCCATATATTCTCAGTTTTACCTTTGAAAAAATTGATCAAGTTTCAGAGGTGAAAATTAAAAATTACTTAGTCTTAATAACAAAAATATTTCAATAGTCATGTGGATATGGTTGCTTAGTTTAATATACTGTTTATATACCGTCTTCATCCCAGGCACCTTCTGTCTGGTAAGATGCCGTAGCGGAACCAAACAAGAAGCCATTTGGGAATTTTCTTACTTCCTGACGATCAGCGTTCACTAATTTGCACTCTAACTTACAGATGTACAAGCACAAAAGCATACTGGAAATATAATGAGCATGTTAAAAAATAAAATTGATTGCCTGCAACGGTTAACATAACATATTAAAATAAAAGGACTTACCATAAACTTACTAAACGCACCATCTTCAAATGTCATAATATTAAATAAGTGGAAGAGTATTTATGTGATCAAACTGATAAGTATATCAGCCTGTTATCATCATATGACTACAAATTCAGTCTTAGAAAGTCTTCGGTGCGTGTTTCATCTGTCTATAATTGAAATTATGACTTTTTATAAGTTCCCTGTTATAAATAAGATCTGTGATTTACAGTTAAGCAACAATATGGTAGGAAAGTTTATGTTACTACCCCGTAATTCCAGAAGGGGCAGGCAGAGGAGTGAAGTACGCTCCCACGTTTCACCGGTTACGCTTACGTCCCATGGAATAGGTGATAAGCCTATTGCCATAGACATGATATGAAAGATATAGATTGTTTAAGTAATATAAATATTACTTGAAGGTTCTCTAACTAGCATCGCTTACTTTGTTGCTATGAACACGGACAGCTTTATATCCTTAGCAGCACCAACAGCTACCTCTGCTGCTGTTAAATCGTAACATACATCTGCGCTACTACGAAGATTTGTTTACAGCGGAATATTTGAAACGTATATTGCCTTGGCTTCGAAGGAGTCCTTCGCCTAAAGTTTTGGACATCGTGGCTGGTAAATGGGATGTTTTACCTTAAACGCCAGCGATACATCTAAAGGAGACGGATAAACTGGAAAACAGCGTTGCCCGGGACCATTCCATCGCGAGATCAGATACGGTTGCAATAAAGAGTTTTTTATTTCTTATATTTTCTGATTTAAAAGTTGTATATGAGAAGATCACGACCTTTTAGACAATGCTGAATTTAGTGCTATCTCACATCGATGCAGATATTTTAGAACTCGATGTCGGACGGATGTCGTGTTTTTTATTTACGTCTAAAGCATAAAACAAATATTGATTTGTTGGTAAAACCTTGGTTTTTATTTTATGTACAGTCACTACAAACGGTGCACTGACAAATTTAATTAAAATGATCATTTTCAAAGACAATAATAATAGAAATTGCCAGTCATAAAAATAATATTGGCATGCTTAAGGAGACCTATATATACTACAAAAATGTTTTCATATACACAAGCCTATTGTAAACACAATAGGATTATATCTATTCTCCTTAAGGGAACTTAAGACCCTGCTTAGCTGATAATTTTAATATTGTGTAAATATAGAGATTTATCCCGATCACAATATAATCCTGAAAACTGCATCCAAATGGAATGAGCTGTTTCTGAGATTAGCGTGCACAAACATACAGACATACAGACAATGAGACAAAATGAAAAAACATTGTTTTGGGTTCTCTTGCGTATATAAAGGCATCCCATTATGAATTTTTAAATATATTTGCCATGTACAGACAGCGATCAGTTACAGTTTTATTATATATATGGATTGCTGGTAACCACTACAAGTATTTTGGTGTGATTACAATTTCGTCGTCATCATCATCATCATCAGCCTATCTCAGTCCACTGCTGGACATAGGTCTCCCCCAATGAGCGCCATCGCGCCCAGTCTTCTGATTACAATTTGGCCAATAGTATATGAATTAATAACGATTTATAATTGAAATTTAATAACTTGCAGAAATATTAAATTATGTTCAAGCTTAAATAATATTATAAACTACGTATATAAATTATGACACATCGTATTTAAAACAGTTCAGTACGACGCTTTCATATTTTTATTATAGCTTACATCGTTGTAAGCTACATATAATAAAAATAGAATGTCCAGCATTGGAATTAAACCGCCTGCTTAATTCCAATGCTGGACAAAGGCCTCCCAAGAGAGGTTTTTGTCTAGCTGCAGTTCGGCGGCCACCAGGGTATTTAACTGTGCCTAGGCTGCTTGCGGCATATCGCGATTTGCTAACATTGTTCGGCAATGCTAAATTACATGATTAGGTAAAAAACCATAGGCAAAGCCAAGAGGGAAATGCTTTATAGGCAAAGCAACGATTTACTAGGTAAATGGTCGAACACTTGATAGAGGTGTGTTGAATTTAAGTTTTTCTACCTTAAGCCTAGCATGAAGCGCTGTAAGTTATTGTGATTGCAATTATCTGTGAAAACAATCTTTTGAAGTGAACATAAAGTAAAAGTAAATGGACGTATGCCATGCAATATATGGCTTGCAATGTCTCGATTGTATAAAGTTTAGCCAGTTTTCAAAGGGTCTTATACGGTCCTATTAAAACGATGATAACGTCAAATGCATATAAAAAAAACTAATAACAATAACTCTATAGTGATAATTTGCAGAATTTGTAACTATTTTCTATAGATAAATCTAATCATGATTTAGCATAACGCAAGCAGTACTTGAAATACTAACACTTAAACATAATTAGTCGTGAGAAATCTACTGACTATTATTATTTGTAACGAACCCGGGGGAATGTTCAAACAGTTTCATTTAGACGTCACGAAGGCAAAGTAACAACCGCTTTTATCTCATTTTAGACATACACGTAATTAGTCTGATAAGGCAAAGCTGCTTTATATTGTAACATACCTATATATATGCACACATAAAAACATATTAATAAAAACGCGTCCTAATTATATGAGCACATCGTAACCGTAGGTTCAACGTAACCGTAGGTACCTTTTTCGCGGTACAATATAATCACGAGACGATTACACATACCTAATGTACATCCAGAACAGATATTTGAAAACTAATATTTATATGGTATTCACCAATATCTCAAACATAAAAGGCGGTAATATTATTAATATCATTGTAAGCAGACAGTAATAGATAAATATTGTGAGATTAGAATAATTGCGTGTTATTTATCCAGATTGAAACATTAAAAATTGATTATACAAGTATAATTAAAATAGAACAGTCCATTTATTGTCAAATATTCATAAGCAATGTTAGAAATCAGTGTCCCTCATCGATGGCCATGACGGATGTGTCGGGCTCGTAGTGCAGGTCGAGCGCGCGCGTGCGCACGATGTGCTTGTACACGAAGGCGGACTTGCGCGGCGTGCGCGTGCGTTCCGGACTCTCGTAGTTCACCTCGTACAGGCCGAAACGCTCGCTGTGAAATGAAGTTGTAAAATTAATAATTAATGTAATTATATCTATAAATAAAAGTTTTAATATTATCCATATCCTATATAATTACATATAGCAAATGTGTACTGACAAAAATGGATTTTAAAACGCGATACAGGAAGTTATATTTATACTCACGTGTATCCCTGCATCCACTCAAAGTTGTCCATAAGACTCCATGCGGTATACGCTCTGATGTCAGATCCCTCATCAATAGCGTCCAGCAGGGCATCGAGGTAGTATTTATAATATGTTATACGGTCATCGTCGTTTAAGCCTGTGTATGTTGCGAAGCCATTTTCGGTTATGAAAACTGGAGGATTGTTGTAGCTTTCCCTTATTTCCGTCAACAACTTGTTGAATCCCCAGGGAACGAACTGAAATGATTTATGTTTTGTGAGTAAATACAATCAAATCAACAAAGAGTCATAGGAAGAAATTATTGTATTTTAAGCAAACCTTTGTAAAATCAGATTCGCCAATTTTCCATTCGTTCTTTTGGTAACTTTTAACATCCATGTCGTCATACATTGATGGAGCTTCATATGTACCATATACAGATTCGTTTCTGTATACTAAATTCGTTGTGTAGTGATTTAGGCCGAATATGTCGGAACTGCCGCGAATATATTCAATTTCTTCAGGAGTGAGTTCTGGTAATCTCGATCTAGGAAATCCTTGTTCCGCGCTTTTGGCAGCTACTCTTTCTTTTACCACTGGTGGGTAGTCCCCAGCTTCTGAATATATTGGATGTGTGTATAGACCCCACTAGAAAATCAAAAAAAAAAATATTCTTCATTGTTACCTTTATCGTCTCTTGCGTGATGACTCCTTAATTCGGGATTCTATTGTAAATCGCCACAGCTGCCACTTTTTAAGGTGACTACTTTTTTAATTTTAAAATTACCACTAAGATATGGTAATAAATATTATAGGTATTCGTAACGTATATCGAGCAAGAAGTGAGTTCCATTTACTGTTTTAACTTAACGTGAATAATACTTTTAACATAATGACAATAAACTTACCATAAATTGATTCATATCAAAAGCTGCTTCTTCTTGTGTCTCATCTTCAGGCTCATACCACTGAGCACTATAAGCTATAAAAATAACGCCTCCTTGAGAGGCTCTAAATTCTGTGTCATATATGCGGTAGGCTTTTGCGTGAGCTAAAAGTAAATTCTTAGCACACATGTAATCGGCTACGCCTTGTATATTTAGTCTGGGTGCTTTTGTGACGTCACCATATCCTTGATAACAAATTTGGTAGGGCTCGTTAATTGTGATCCAATACTTAACTCTGTCACCGAATAGTTCGAAAACGGTTCGTGCATAATCTGCGAACCAATCGATAACGTGAGGGTTAGCCCAGCCGCCCATCTCTTGTAGTTTCTGAGGCAAGTCCCAGTGGTATAGAGTTATCATCGGCTCAATGTTGTATTTCAGCATTTCGTTTATTAAATTATTGTAATACTCGACTCCCGCGGGGTTTATTTTATCTGGGAAACTTGTGGGCAGCAGGCGCGGCCAGGATAGTGAAAATCGGTAGTAATCGATGCCGAGCTCTCTCATCATCTCAACATCTCTCTTGTACATGTGGTAGGAGTTATCAGCAACGTCTCCATTGGAACAATCTTTAATAAGACAAGGCTCAGTGTGCGTCATGTGATCCCAAATGTTTTCAGATTTACCTGCAGAAATGAGAAAAATGTTATTCAAAGTCTATTAATCAATGTTTTGAACTGATACTAGTTTAAGGAGAATGTACCATCTTCATCCCAAGCTCCTTCCACTTGATAGGACGCTGTCGCCGTGCCGAACAGGAATCCTTCCGGAAATTTCCGTACATCATTTCTTTTAGCCGATTTACAATCACATGATGTTACGAATACGATGACAAACCTGAAAATACAAAAAAATGCTTGATATACTAAAGAAAAGGCACTGGAATAATTGGTTACAGAGTGAGTAATAAGTAAAGCAAATGTATTCATGAACTAGGATGTTATACATTGTGAGGGCGACAGTACAATTTGTAGTAGCAAACCCTGATACTACGTACTGGCTGCCAACTGTGAATATTCACCGGAAAATTCAAGAAACTTCTTGGCTGCTACACGATCAAATATATGCTAAGTTATAATAATTAAATAAACTTACAGCAAATAAAATCTTCCCCGCATCTCGCCAATGTTGGTGGTCGTGTGTGTTTGTGTATTTCAAAATTGATTTATATACATGTAGGGTACCTATCTTTGTCACATATATCAATGTGATACGGATTTCAGAGATAAACTTACGGTTTATGCCAAATCTCTTAATGGTATATAATAACCTTACCTTATCGTGTCTGTCTGTGTATACACTAATACTTTTAAAATAACTGCGGATAATACTGAGGTTTTCATTATATAGATGATATTATTGATGCAAATAGTGAATTTTTAATTCGAATCAAGCAGAGAAATGGTTGCATTCGTAGAGCAAATAGTGGAAAATTATTGGATTAAAAATTATCGAAGAATTCTTAAATTCTTTGATAGTCTTTCAAGATTTAATTAAAAGTTACTGTTATTTAGGGCAACAATATAAAATAATTCTATCGATAGATATCTATCTAACACGTCACATTAGTAAATTTCAGGTCACTGTCTGATTTTATCTCTTTTTTACTGCCCTATAAAATTCAACAGTATATGGGGCAATAAAATTTTTGTTACAGTTACTATTAAGATATAATTTGAGGTTGGTCACCGAAATAGTTCATGCTACCAATAGTACAAACTAAGTATAGTACAAACTAAACTAAGTTCAGTAGGAATAAGCAGGAGGAGAAATTGCAAGATTGTTTGCTTGATGATGATGGAAATAGATGGTCAACTAAATACATTTATTTATTTATGTATTCTTCACGGTTGTTAACAAGGGGATGACTTATTCGTTACGTCCGTTATTAATTCGTTATGTCCATGATTTATTCGTTAAAGACCGCGAAACCGTTGTTCACAGGTAGCAGGACGCAGGTGAGGCATGCAGGCGCGGTGGGCGGCGCTTGCGTTGGCATGGTGCGCGTGCGCCGCAGCCGCGCCCGCCGGGCCGCCGCCGCCACCCGCGCCGCCCGCCTGCGAC
>DWFV01001046.1:0-12081 GCA_018246775.1 Parelbella machaon machaon
GATCTGTGCCCTGTGTATGGCAATAGGCTCACTACCTATTCCATGAGACAACTGGTGAAACGTGGGTGTACTACACTCCTCTGCCTACCCCTTTGGGGTTTACGGGCGTGACGTTACATTTCTTTTTATCATCACACATTCTTGTTTCACCCTAGAGCATCAGAATAACTTGTTTTATGATTCATCATCTGTAGAAATACAGATTGAGTTGTAACAAATGAGTTATCCTCAAATTCAATCTCAATAAAGTCAGTTAATTACATCAAGACAATAGAATTTTAGGCTTCACTTATAGTATGCAGGAGAAATCTACTAAGCCATTTATTTTTACCTATCCATTAACCAGTTACATTTTGTGTTTCTTGAGACATGCTAGTCTTTGATTAAGAGATCAGATGAAAGAACAACTGTTACTTCATATTTTTATATAATCAACAGTCCCTAATTTAAGTTATAAAAAAATCGTATCAGAGCACTTGTAGAGAAGTTTTACACATGATTGCATTTCAACGCCGATAACTCTTAAATTGTCTTACTCTTATTTAATTACTCTTAAACTCATAATTAAATATTTATCTTTTCCATTTTACAAAACATTAACTGAGAAAAAATTCATAAGCTGACACCCTTAGTAGAAAGTAAATTTTACTACCAGAAGTAAAATATCTAATTAAAAACTGACAAAACACTGTGAAGTTCTGGTTTTTAGGGTTGAACATACTTGAAAGATTTAAATCACTTGGATCACAGGCCTTAAAATTAGTGCTCAATACAAGCTCAATTATATTGCAACCTGTAACTATAACTGACACTGATCACTGGTTTCATCTGTAGTCACTGACCAAACTGATTAAGAGAAGTCTTAGAAAAGGTTTCAAATACTATAAATATTTTTTTCTAATTCTAATTTAATTTGAATATATAACTGTATATTATGCAAGTGACTGTTTATAATGTTTACAATTAGCATTCATTTCTTGTATTTCATTTTACTCTTTATTATAATATTTGAAAAGAGTAGATGTGATAGTTACATTATTCTCTAAATATAGTCATTAACTATGTATATATTACATAATAACATTGCAGCACTGTATATTTTTAAAATATCACGTTTTTCGACAACAATGGTGTCTATTACCACAGTTACAGAATCATTTAGTTATAAATGACACCGAAATGTTTAATGTGATTTCCGTTTTTAAACTACTGAGCATAATAAAATTGGATACACATTTATTACTTCGTATATTTCACAATATTTTCTGTTTACATCAGTTACATCATATTTTTAAAGCAATTTCTAATATAAAATTATGTGATGTCCACTAAAATATACTTACAGGCCTAGTATTACAGACCTATAAATATTGAATTCTAAACGAACCGACACTAAAGGTAGAACCAGGCCAGACCAGAAATATTTTTAACAAAAATTAAGAATATTTCAGTTGCTCAAAAATCATAACTAACGGAATACTAAGGGGAATGTAAATCAGTTAATGTTATTTTACAAACTGACCGAGTGGGCAACACTTTGTCGAACAGCCCTTACAAGTCAATGGCCACCTATACAATTATTAGGATTTACAATCTTTAAATGATCATATATTCATGTTGCAATTACATGTCTGAATATGAATATCCTACTAACAAATGAGAAACAATTCTAAACAGTGTTCAGAGAATTAAAAAACAACAAATACAAGGATATTTCATACAAAAACATTGAACAGGGGAAAAAACCATGTAATTGTAACAAAACTTGCATGACAAGACAATAACAGAGTTTATCTCATACAAAAAAAGTTAAATGATTCTGTGAACAAAAACTCGAGTTCAAGGCAACAGTGTAATGAAACTGAAAAAAAAAAAAACAGTACAAAAATTTATTGTTTAGATTTATATTTTTGAAAATACATTAGTGGTTCCCGATGTGGCAACCCGAGTGATTTTTTTTAATAATTAGCAATAGGTTCACATTTGACAACAATCTCACCTGATTAGTAGTGGTATGTCAGACGTCATCACAACATATTAATATTGGTTATCTTGACTAGTTGCTACAGTAATCATATAGTATGTAGTAAAGATTTAAAAAATTTAACGTATCAATAGATATTGCCATGAGTAAAAAACAGAAAAAAAAAATTTAGTTCTACAAGGGCAATAAAAAAAATAATAAACAAGTCTTCCATTTTCTTAAATATAGCTTGCTATGTGAGTTGATAAAAATATGTATTAAATGTCGAATTTAAAAATAAAATTTTCATAGTTTGAAAAAGAGAAAGTGGACGTAATTGTGCCATCAATATTCAAGTAGCTGGAAAGATAAGTTACTAAATATATACAAGTTTTGTTTTATATATAAGTTAGTTCTCATGTTAGTACTTTTATTTAACATCATTGACTTTAAATGTATCACAAACATTATGTGAATATAAAAAGGAACTAATGACGTTAGGTATTACAAGTTCTTCCGCAGCAGTTTTTCCGTTCTTTTGTTCATTTTAACATTCTGTACGCTGTGATTAGACAAATATAAACCTTACATTATCTGTTCTGTGCGCATTTCTAATAAGAAACAACAATTTCGTTCGGCCATATTGGAGACCTCGAGCCGCGGGATAATTTAACAATGCGTATCGGACTAAAGTTCATAAAAAGTGCAGGGCTAGAGTATGAGCATAATGACGTAATTGGACTGTGGCGTTTATTACTGGTGTAGCGTATACAACAAACAGCAAAAAAAACTTACATAAACACGCTTATTGTACATTTTATATTAGGGTGACGTCACCAAGCGGGCCGATGCGTAGGCCGCGCTAAATAAAGTATGAAAACGTGCGACGTGAGCAAAGCACCGCCGTGCACAGCGCTAAAGGAAGCTTACAAACAATTACGCAACTAAATATCGAAATCTAACATGCCGCGCACTCGAAATATGGTAGCCACCTTAAAATTCCACTCGGACCACTCGCGCCGCCGGCGACCGCGCACAAGTTTCCACCAAACCGGTCCCTGCCGAACCGATGACACAAACTCGCACTTATTTATAGCGGAAAACGTACACAAATCGATAACAGCCCGGCTAGGTGCAATTACAACGGGCGGCGCGACTCGCAACTGTTCTCTGCACCACCAACTTTCGATTCGCCCGACACTAGTGACGATGCTAACAAAGCTACAAAACAATCTGCATGACACAAGCCCGCGTTTTTCACAGAGCTTTGTTCGGAACACCGCAATGGTTGCTAGTGGTTAATATCTTTTCACCCGTTCAAGAAAATGTTACTATTAATTCTACAATGAATCATAAAAGTAACTATCGCGTCAAATATTTAGCATAATCGCCCATCGGAATAGAATGGTAGAGTCCGGTTTGCGGTGGGCCGGGGAAACGGGGACGGCGCGGCGGCATTCGTCACCGACGTAGAAAATGGCGATTAAATACCAACAATTACATCGCGCGAACCGAACTAAACGATGCATTCTGAGAATTTAGCCAGTATATAACGAAACAAATTTTAAACCGAACTAAGATACAATTTATCTAGGTAATAGAGATAACAATTTTGTCACGGATAGTTAAATTATGAAAAATTAAATAAGGATACGTACCGATGGATTCACGGCTCCACGGGGTTAAATTTTTCAATTACGTGGTGAAAACGATTGTTACAACTCAAAAAATTGTTATGAGACAAGAATTGGTGATAATATCGCGTCACGACACCCTCCGAGCGAGCACATTCGTGCGCCTCCAAATAGCGCAACGGCGCAACTTTTTCGAGCGCGGCGTCAACACGGTCAGGTGGGCGAGGTTGCGACACTGCCATAATGGTGTCTCGCTCTCGCGTCGCTTTCTTTATCTAAACGTATGTAGTCTCGCTCGCTCTCACGAGGCCGCGGGGACGGGGCGAAGGGAGACGTGCACGAAACCCTCCGCGCACGAACGTCGCGCACCAAGCTGCGCGGCAGACTGACTCGCGTGCAGCTAGCGCCACTCCGGCCGGCGGGGGTTATAGCCGAACGACCACCGAGCCCCGAGTCTCGCAACGAAGCGGCAACGCCGCGCGAAAAGCACACGGCGAAACGGACATGATATGAAATGCCACGACCGACGAATCTTTACGAACGTGGTGGACCAAAACAAATCTCCTTTCTCTAAAATTATACAACAGTTCGTCGCGATTCGGAGCACGATTCGTGGCTGTTTCACGCCGAATGTTTATATTTACTGTGATCTAAACACGTAGATAAATAATATGAGGGTGACCCAATTTTAACGATCTGTATAAATGAATGATATGAGACAGGTGAATTCATTCTTTTCCTAATTTAATATTTGGCGCTAATTTTTTACTAGTATGCAACGTAAAAATTATACGATGGGTACATACAATAACTGTTATTGTAAAGATTCGTGTCAAGAATGGCAGGGCGTAGCGAGCAAACGCGTTAATTATTTGGAGGACACGTTACGTTGCCTTGACGATTGAGCGCAGAAAGTTGTTTGCAAGGGGAATATTAAGATCAGCGGTGAATAAAAAGGAATCAGCAGCTGTAATATTACTAACAAGGAACTTGCAATTTATAATGGGTTTATATTTTTATTCAATTTGAAATCAATTTTTACGTAACTGTTACGCATTAAAAGACATGATGACCGATTAGGTATGTTTATTATTCACAAACGACATAACATTTTATATTAATGCACATTTTTAGATAAATACTGTACAATAGCCATATTTATAAAGTACAATCACACTCCTATGGGTTTATATATATTAATAATAATACACATTAGACACATTTTACATCTCCTATGACTTATACGCTCACATATATAATTGGTACCTTATAGACCGTTAATTGGTTTCTAGATAGGTGAATCTGTTGTAGCGGATTCTCTTTATTCAAAGGATGATACTTTACCAAGAAAAAAAAAATACGCTGTCTTCACAATTTTAATAGAAAGGAGAAACACGCCGATTTATAATATTGACGAATGAGAACTTGGTACAATTACGAAACCATTATGAATTACAGTGTAAGGACAAAAATCTTTTTAATTTCTTTTCCGTTCACAGACATGGATCACAGAGCAGGAAGTCGGAGATTGATCAATCATATTCATTCGTCATAAGACCTAGCTGAATTCGACTGCCAGTTTAATTTTTAAATAACCAAATTTTGTTCCTCCTTAAATTTTACTTACTAGTAAATCATCCGATAACAAACCCCTGAATAAATAATTTTTAAAAGCCTTAACTATACTATGGCCATGGATGACAGGTTGTTTAGTTTAACCAATAAAACATTCAATGAAATATTTTATTATAAATATATTACCTGTCAGAAAAAATTCTCAAAAAGTAAATTAATTATTCGTTAAATTCAACATTCGATGCACTTCTTTGATGCACGTCTTGAGGTAAAAAGAATACATGTCTGATATACGATATTTAAATGTGCCAGAAATATCGCAACAAAATTACTCATTCAATTTATTTAAAACTTTATTTTTAGTATTTTAAATATTATATTACAATTAGAAAAACAAAATTTTATATTATAGCAAAATGATGAGATAAAACACTTGTGACATAAACGATTTTTATTCAAAATGTTGCAATTAATTGAAATTTAATGAATGTGACATTGATAAAATTATTTCAAAATCTTTTGCCATATATCTGATTACAAATCTAAATAGGTATAGTTTTAATGATCAATGATAGTTACGATCTTGGAATGAAAATCAAAATTTTCATTGACGAACGCCAATCTAGAATAAAAAATTACTCGACATAATTTTATTAGTAACATATAGATGAATAATTGAATAAATTTATTAATATGTAAAAATCATAAGCTAAACACTACAATAATCAAAAAGCAATAAATGAAAACTATTGGGAAAAAATCATGAATCTAATCTATGAAGAAGGACTGTCAAAAAGTTGTAGACTACGTAAATTGAATTTTTTCTGCTCTTATTATTTATTGTATAAGAAGCTTTACACTATAATTATAATTATTGTTAATAGTTGTGTTATACGTACCATCAGGGTATAGGATTGTAATATGAGGGTGATAGCTGGTAATAAAGTGAATGGGGCGTTGTGACCTTTTATGAATAACCGGAATGTGTCTAAAAAGGCATAGTTTGGCGTCGAACAGTACAGGATCGATCCATCACTCACTAAGGTAGTGTTGGATATGACAGGAAGTAAATAAATATAGAGACGTCGCGTGGTGGAAATGGAACGAAATTTGGCATTTGACAAAGATTTTATTGAAAATGCATTCCAATGAAGCGATGAGCGATGGGTGCGTTAGACAATGGAGAAACCGTCAAACTGTTTTTACCCTTAAATAAACTTTAATATTACAGTATTATTGTATGTAATATTTTACGTTAAAAGCCCTTAATGTTACTGCCATTAAGTTGTTATCTTATTGGATTTATCGCGCGTTTTAGAAAATTTTCATTTTCCTTCCAAAATGAATAATATTTATGCATTTCAAAAATTACTAGTTAGGTTAAGATAAAAAAATATATATTGCTAGTCTTTATAGCAATCGCTTAATATTTGGAATGTAATAATTTCCGGTTTTAACACTACATAAAATAACTATAGTTATTAGATACAAAGATTTTAATAAGCATACTACGTTAAATGATAAATTATTAATTTTACCGCTACTAATGACAAGGATAGATATATTTGGCACTCCGTACCCCGTAAGGGACTAAGGGCCTACCCCGTAAGGGACTAAGGGCCTACCCCGTAAGGGACTTGGTGTGAAGACATGTACCTATGTATGCATGCTTCTAATGATAATTTCTGATAAACGTCCAAATACCCGCAATATTCGTAACGAAATATACAGAATATATCAGGGGTGGAAAAAAAGAGTAATTTTGTAGTCACGTAAAATGTAGCCCATTGTACCGAATCATATCTGCATTTCTTGACCTCATTGCACTTTGTGACAAAGTAATTATCAGGTCAATTAATTTTAAACATTATCTTCTGAAAAATTTTACAGGACTTATTAAAAATAGTGAAAACAGTGAGATATAGTACTCTAAATATTATTCGGCTCTATTTAAACGGATTTCAAAATTTTATTAGTCATGTTACATTGTTCTCTTGTTTATTCTGTTGTAATAATGATAAAATTATATTGTTAAAATCTTTTCTTTTTTCAGTTCGAGTGGATTTACAAAATGAAGAATATTCTAGACCTTTAATCTTCTACATAACACACATACGCCGGTTTTGAAAAATCATAACTTTAAGCACGTCAGCTCTGCAGGAATAGAAATTTTTGACTATTTGCGCTTTCTGCCTACCTTGTATCGGACTTGGCGTGATGATAAAATATTCATAGAGAATATTCTACAATTAGATCACAAAACACTGCAAAATTTAATTTTTTTTAAATTTTAAACAGATCTAACGTTCAATTGGCTTTTTTTTAAATGGCATATCCAATTAGTTACGATTTTTTATAAACACAGAAAAACGGGTCATAAAAAACAACATCCTTCAATTTGCGAAATGTCCTAATATTTTAGTTTTATGTGGGCCAATATTGTACTCTACTTTTATTGAATTTATTAGTCTTATTTACTATATTTTTGTATATGTTACAATAGCCTTTTTATAGTAACGAATGTGAAAAAGTATATATACTTAGACCTAGTTCGATATAATATAATGTTTGCGCAGATAGTAACCGCAAAGATATATATTATAGCATAAGCTAACAACTTTGTTACATCGTAGCATAATATTAATACATATTATAGCTGTATCAGTGATGACCTTAAATCTTAGTCATAAGCCAGTCTTAGCATTGAATGATATCAGGCTTTAATTTACAACAAATCGTCAATGCTTATATTTTACTCCACAACTATTTTATATTATACTCCACAACTATGCAACTGTTGCGTAGGTTAAAAATACAAGCGGATAAGGAAAACTCGACGAGGTTGATTTGAAGACATGAAAGGACATTTAAAATTAAACAAGACGAAAAAATGCCGTTAAATTATTAAATTTGAATAATCTATCAAGACTACATATGTCTAGCTTCAAACTGAGGTAATCATAGACGAGTAAAGTATATAATTAAAAAAAAAACGACCTATTCCTTGAGTCGAGTCAAACGACTGTCATAATTTGTTATCGAAATCAGTGTTGTGTGTGTATCATGTATACAACTTTTGGCTGCAGGCTATCTAATCTAACGCTCTTAATAAATAACAAGCTGTTTGGAAATTGACGTAATGCAATATAATGTAACGGTGATGAAAACAAACGTGACATTATTATATGTAACATATTATTCACCCAGGTCAGTTGTAAAAACAAACGCTCGAGTGGACATGAAAACGTATCCTTGATGAATATACTATGTTTACAATGGTTATCGGTAACAATGATATACTACATGTGTGTATACGCACACATACTAATGGCTTCTACGATACGTGTCCTTTATTAGGCGGTTCTGTGACCACAAGATACTATGTGGGCAAACATACACAACTCTATTCTATACGTATATGATGATACCGCGCCAACGTATTTAACCTCAATAATAGCTGTCTATGTGTGCGTGTGGGTGTGAGCAGTGACGCAAACTGCATCAATACCAATTAACATATGCACTAACAATCAATTAAATATTTATAATTAGAAAACCATAACATTGCAACGCTAATTAAGCACACCTCAAATTCATACATCTTTTGTTATGAACGAACGAATGATACAAAACACTTAGCCTTGAATAAATTTCTTATCGTAAAGAACAAGAGACAGCCAGAATGCGACGTTGCCAGTGTTCATTACGTACGCCTTACTGCGTCTTACTTTTATAAGTGTGGCGGCCATTTTGTTAGGATTTTATCTGATCATATAGATGTAATTAGCCAAGTTACCTAATTCGATGCTGTTACATTAACTACAAAAAATTACGAATAAAAAAAACTAGCACAAAACACCAGGTCCGATTATTAAAATGACAGCTCGATACGTTACATAATATCTGAAAGAGAAGTAGGTGCATCCGAATTTCATTAACACATTCACATACAAGCCGGGAATATATCGATATGGATCGCAGATATGGATATGCGAGCGATATGTGTCTACTTGATTACGTTTGCACCTCGCTAGGCATGTCCATAACTAGGTGTCGTCGCAATATGGTTGAGGATACGTACATCGCGGTCGGGCGCCTGCTGCCAGGGAGAACGCCCCGCGCTCCCAGGGCACCCATCGGGCAGACCCACAACCAGATACATCACAAATACGGATATTCCGACGACAATACCACGGTATCGATCACGCACAGGCGCCATTTTGAACCGACACTGAGCGCACGGTGTCGCGGTGTTGCCACGTCGTTCGCTTCCAATCCGCGCGTCTATTTCTGGCTTGCTCCCCCCGCACCTCGGCATTGTTCGCGGCCAGTAGGAGAGGCGACTATGTCGACAAAACATACATGACTATATCCTCTGCCACACCGTGTCGCCTATGGCCTGCACTACTATACAAGTACGGCAAGCGACATTCAGTCGGCCGCGGGGGAACAAAGCGCTCGACGCAACAACGTCTAACATGATAAGATAATACATATAATATTGATGCGAGTGGAGCGTGATATATCGCACCGGCTTTCACCGGAGCGGGGCGAGGCGGTAGCGCGCAGAACATGTGCCATTGGCCACCGCAGAGATCGATAGACAAACAGCGGCGAGGACACCCACTCTTATACAATTGTCCGCCTTACATCCACGGACGCAGGGCCCGGTTCACCGTGGCCACAACTATAAACAAACTGCCGCACCACCACAACGCCGCGCCCCGTGTACTTAAACACTAACACAGCTATGTAGAAACGACGCGGGGAACGGCGGAGCTCGACCGACACACGAATGTATATCGTCGTGTATTATGGCACTTTTCTAGAGTCGAAATTCCTATACCGCGGCGCACCCAACGCTTCGCCGCGAAGGACAAAGGGCCGATTTCACACGGAAAACAAAGGGAAATGCCGGCATTACCAGACACTTGCTTGTTTACGATCGTTTCAACTTTTTACACGATTAACTGGACGTAGCGTTGACAAGTCGTCTTAGAGAGCGTGCGGCCTAGCATTGTGAAATTACAACTTGTAACAAATTTTTCACATTAAACATATTTTGAACCGTACCGAATGATCGTTACGAGACTGATTAGACGTACATTTAGTATGATATAACGTATGGTTGGTACAAGTGTGAACATGTCACATCAGCAATATGGTGTGAAATTACTACTCTTCCCTTGCCCAAACACGAATGTTATCATACAAAGCAATTAGATTGGATTAAAATTGTAATTAAAAGCTTATAATAGGAAAAGACGCAGTCTGTCAACTAGTCACTTACCTGTATTTTTACTCGAAACGGTGTTATTTCTTCACAAATTTCACGAGAACGTCACTTCTCAGTGCAATGAACAAGAAAATTACGGTATTTTTAGGTTTTGAGAAGATTTGATGTCCACAAAAAAAATATTCATTACGCTCAGCTAACGTCTAGCGCACATAAAGAGCAAATGCGAACTGTTGGTTTTAGTTTGGGTCGGTTGGTTGATGGTGGAGGGCGGCGGGCGGAAAACCGGAGAACGGGTGAACGAGGAGGCAACATAAGGACAACATCTTATTACATTTAACAATATTTAATACTTTTTTTATTTAAAGAGTATATTTAAAAAATATTGTTTTATTTTTATTTAAGACAATGTATTTTGCAACAATTCGATCTGTGATGAAATATATTACAAGTCTTTGTATTGACTTTGCTGTTCGCAGCACATCTTGATTGATATATAGCTATTCACACACATCGAAAAGCCGCAGTGACATAATATGTGCTGTTCGTATAATTAATTACCAAAAGACAATTACAATTTTTTATTGTGCTCCAATATAAAAAATAAATTATTTACTCATAAGATAAATGGAACTTGTATTTTATCTCGTTCACAATTTTTTGGTACTGCCATCTACATAGCTTATACTGAACTACTTAAGTGCTATTAATATATTATTATGAATTTAATACTTATTCTATATTTCAGTGCCATCTACCAAACGTAAGGGAATTAATAGTATACACGTAAATCAAGAGGTTCGATAGTTAGAAGGTTTTATGAAATAAATAAATGGTATAAGTTTATGATGCCCTAATTACCACAAAATCCCTCTATTGTCAGTTTTATAAGTTTTAGTAGTACAAAGCTTTCTCCACAATCTTTAATCATATCTCCAAAATCTTTATCCACATCTCTATTTGATGCGTGCTACAATGTAAAAAATTTGTTATTAAATAAAATATTCAAACCCTATATAATTGTTTTATAATTATTTAGGGTATTATTTTTTGTAATCTGCGTACCTTTCACTACAATTTTATTTTTAAACTCATATATCTTTTTTACCTCTGCCAACTTTACAATTGGCCAATCACGAATGACTGCGTGTAATTGACAAAAACAAAACACGAAATGATAGAGGAAAATGATAAAATATTCACACGTATCAAAAAGGTTCTACAGTATTTTCAGATTTCTTACTTCAGTCACACGTTTTAATAGTATTGATAAGAAGAATTTTCTGCAAAAATGAATTTAAAACTTATGAGTTTAACTTTGACTGCGCTTTTAACTGTTGTATCAGCGAAAATTGATCCTAAGAATTTGAAATGCTTAGGTTTGTATTTAAGTTTTAATTAAAAAATTTGCTTATTATACAATGCAAATAATTTTAAAAGTAAATGTACCTAACTCGTTATTGCTTACAGTGTGTCGGACAATCTTTTTAGAGCTCGACAAAACTATACAATCGATTGAAAAGTGGAAAAAAGTTGATGTGAGTATATAGCATTTTAACTCATGGTCGATTCAAAAATTGTATTTTTATATTCATATAACAAGTTCTGTTTCTGAATAGGTGAGGAGGCTTTATGAGTAAAACATTTTATCTTGTATGGTACAATCTATTACC
>DWFV01001047.1:0-12077 GCA_018246775.1 Parelbella machaon machaon
ATAGCAAAGTATATAAGAAATGTCTATGACACAGTGTGCGTTAAGCTTTATGTTTGCATAACAGTAATGAGATCTTTAAATATACCGCATTCAACAACAACGACGACATAGTTAATACCGTTTAGTATTACTTGTAATAAATAAAGTAGGGTCTTTGAATTATATTTGCCTTCAATTATAAGATTTCTTTATAAATTAACTACATTGGTACGTGGGCGAGGACTACTCCTACGACGTTCACTTCAAACGTTCACGTTATTTGTGTATATTTAATCTCCAGCAGTTTGGAAAGAAACCTGATGAGTCGTCACCGGCACTCATGTAAAAATGCCACCTTTGAAGTTAACACGTTCGAAAGAGAGCTTTGTGACGTCTCTCTTGCACAGTGCCGCGTGGTAGCGCTTTGGGGACAGTTTGGAAGGAACTTCATTTGACCTTGTACAAACTCGCGGTGCATACGATATTACAAATCGAACAGGGAAAGACGGGCGCGGTGTCATTTGTAATGGATACAATGCATCGATAACTTTATAATTAGTAATATCGAAATAATACGTCTTTTGGGACGCTTAGGAAAATAGGTTAGAATGTCACACAATGTATTATTATTTATGTTATGCTGCTGCTATGGCAGTCGCTAATTAGGATAAGATATTGCACACTTATCAGGTGACTCACCGGCAGGAACGATCTGAAAGACGCAGGGCTCCAGCTGCCGGCCCACCGCGTTGCTGCCGCGGCAGCTGAGCGCGCCGTAGTCCCGCTCGCTCTGCGGCTTGTATATCAATTCGCTCGTACTACCGTTGGCTGTACCTGTATTCAAAGGAATGAAGCATTATATAAAGCGCCGATTCTTAAATTAATATTGTTCTGTCAAATATTTATAACACTTCCGGACCACGCCGCACAAAGAGTGTCTACTGTGAGAAAAGAAGAAATATTTATTACCAAGAAATGCAACCCGTGTACGTAATTACGTATAATATAAAGCTAGCATGTAATTGTACGGTTGTAAATAATCGTCAGTTATGTCTTTAGTTATACAACATTTACAACATTTTACAAGTAACTGAATCCGCGGGCACAGCTCGTACTGTGCCAAGCGATCGACGTAGTTCACATAGTAATTATGCAGAAATAAAACGATATATTTGCTATACAAGAACTCAAATGGCACGTGGCCCAATTAATCGTAACGAGCCGTAGTGCTAATGCAAAGATGAAACAAAAGTTGGTACTGTACAATTTTAATTAACTCGAAATCCCTGGACTAAGTTGGCGGCGCGAGGCGTGTCTGGAGCTCGCGCTCAACTCAATTTATGTTCGAGCTGCCTTATATGTAGACGAGTTTCGTTCCGTTGTTGTTTGCCGTTTGTTCACGCTGCCAGTTAGCTCTGCGTTTCGATTGCTCCAATGGTTTTTTTTTCGACTTTTAAGTCTTTGTATATGATAACTATTCGTGCAAATTGTTTCATAAATCATTATTATATCATCGGGACAGGCATTGACCAGTGAGGGCTGAATGTCTCTATTCTTGGAGAACTGAAGTGCCTACTCTCATTTTATCATTCTCTCTTTCTGTCAGAATACTTTACTATTATCTAATGGTTTATATAAGGATGAATTAAGTGTTACCGAATTTGGTAGGCGTGACGTCCAAGCTCTCGCCGCTGTTGTTGAACTGCCAGAAGAAGCTGACGTCGGGCGGGTTGGCGCTGACGGAGCAGCGCACGCGCAGCGCCTCGTCCAGCTGCGCGCCCAGCACCTGCGGCGTGCCGTGCGCGCACACCGGCGCGTCTGTGTCGACAGTTGCATTAATGTTGTTTTAAATCGCTTGCTTATCATTTATTCAATTATTATTTATGTATTTATTCTGAGAGGAGACACGTGTCCAAAAGGGGAACGATAAAAGGGTTGACGAAGTATTTAATCAAAAATGATTTGTGTAATAATATCACATTTTTCATTATTATTTCTAGACATAGACTAACATTTGGCTGCAAACTCGTCTAATGAGAAGCGATACGGTGTAGCGTACTTGGCCAGGGGCTGCCTGTTCAGACTACATTTGCAAAGTTCTGGGTTATAATTTTCGGGGAACAGAGATGCAATCAGTGTATACCCTGTCTTATCCAGACGGCCAAGGAGTGGATCACCCTGCCGGCGTCTGTGTTTTCGGCCACATACAACCTAGGACTCCTCGAAACAAGGTGAATAGGATAATAATGTGTGTAATGATAAATAGTGAATAGGAGAATAAGAAATCGCGGCCAAACACTAGCCTATCATATTTAAAAAAAAATATACCACTGTTTGACCACTTGAATCAAGAACGATAAAAAAATCGCTGGTTTGTGCAACGTTCGTTAGAACCGAATGGTGGCCCGCCGTAAGTAGGCCTGGACGGTCGATGACGCAATTCACCAAAATATACCCTTTAGTTTATGAGACCGCTAAACGGAACATCTGACCCGAGTGTTACAGGCTTTGTAGCATGGTTTTAACGAGGTTTTGTTCACCTATACGACCTTAAACTGATTTGTCTGCTAAATCCAAACCCCACTAGCTGGACTTGCCAGGCTACATTTGTACCCGGTGGTAATCGAACCTACACTTCCCGTTGAGTAGCGAGAGTCTAAAACATGACTAAACATGACCTTCATTGAGTGTATGTGTATACTTTATAATGAATAAAAGAATTTGAATTTGAATTTGAGTCAATGACCATGTGACCCACAAGTCAGTAGATTTTCTAACTTATTTACTTACGTTACTATTATTCCATTGTACTACCGCCCTGAAAATGTACTGGAGTTCTAAACAATCGTGAATCCGTTAACAACGTCACAAGTTAGCAAATATTTTTTTATGGACGTTTGTACGCAGACTGCTATCTTACGTACAATTGCTTGAACGAACTATATTTGTGAGTCATATATATTCATGAATTGTCTACGTTTATTCATTTCATTTAAATACATATCTGCTTAGCGAGCTGCTATCACGGCACGGTATAAATTACAATGTTTCATCTGCGAAAAGGGGAAATGTCATAATTAACTGAGAAGTGAAAGAGAGCCCGAATTCAGTTCGTTAAATCATAACAGAAGTTAGGTGATATATAAATTTTATCACCCAACTGTTCTCCTTCAGCCGGCGCAGTCGGCAACTGTGATTCATTTAGGTATTTGCTTACAGAACTGCGCCCCTGCGCCGCCTTAGATTTTCATTAAATTCTCAAATATTAGCACACGTTAAGCAGCCCTTCGGAGGCTCGCTGTGCGGAAATATGATATATGCATGCCAAATAATGTTACGCTGGCACTTTTGCCGGTTCTTACAGCTCAATTAACATGAAACGTTTCTCCTGGAATAATGATTTGTGAAGGTACACAAGATCAATAAGAGCCACACGAGGGCTCAGAGGCGGAGGTAACAAATAGGGAGCGAACGAGGCTCACATTTGTCGCCGATTGGTCGACGACGGCGGCGGCCGTGTAAATCTTCGCGTGGCTCGTGCCCTCATGATCGATAGCCCAACGGTGATTCCCTCCTCCTCGGAGTTCCCACTGAACAGTTCACAAACAGAAGTTAATCTATTCCGAGCGCTCATTATTGTTCGTTAAGTGAATCCCCCGAGGATATCATAGTTTGTTCTCGATGTTGATTGATGCATTTTCGATACTTCAATAACTCATACAAATTCCAGCTAAAAGCGAACCCTCCACTGCCGATATTTACCAAAGCCGGCCGAGTAAATTGTAGGCTATCGAACGAGATGGCTCAAGTACGAAAACCCTATCCGACGTTTTGCCAGCGCCGAAGCAATATATCACCTACCGAATAGGCCCAAAGCAAACACGTTATATTTTATTTATATCTTCATGTCTGTCAGAAAAACAAATGATTCGTCGTTCAATAGATTTTCTCCATTTCACCCCGTTGACTGTTACAAATCTTCGTTAGGGGTTTCCTGCGAATGATTGATTCCGAAGTCGCGACCGATTAGGCATCTCGACGGAGATGAAATTACAATTTATTAGCATTTTGTTGATAACGGACACAAAAAGATTCGTCCAATTTGAAATCGGAAAAGCAATCTTCGCTACAATTTACTTGTTGGGACGTTTTATTTTTATCTGTCTATTTTATATCGAAGGGAAAGGAGTCCGTTAGGCTGTTAGGTTTTTATAGGGATTATTTCGTAGCGAAAGTATCTAATGCGCGAGCAGGAACGACGTAAGTAACGCTGGAGGACTTTTAAGGGATCCATTATCTAACTTCCAATGGGATGTTGGACATGTGCGCGAGGTACTATATATGTTTATTAATACCGGCTATAGCCAGTTAGTATCTTGTCTTTGAACTGGTCTAGGATTAAATAACTCAGTAAAGTAGGGGCTAATACATAAAAAAGTTCTTAAATGTCATTTGGATTGAGTTGATTTTGTAATATATGTATAAGTTTAAAAATGACAATCATGACACTGTCATTGACTCAGAATCGGTAATAAATCGATTTTTACCACGCTTATTTTTAAAGAAGATGCAGTTAATAAGAAAATATATTCAAAAACTATTCATACGTAGGTCAAAGCGATATGAATTTGGATGTAAGTTTGTTATTTTTGAACTTAGCAAAATATAAACAAGTATGGTTTACTGTTAAAAAAATAAAACGAAATTTCAACAAAAAAGCACCATATCAGACTTTTTTTGAAAATTCATCCCTGAGAAGATAATATAAGTTACGGAATTTTGCAGTTACGTTATCAATTTGTATGTCAGGAGTGTAAGTATTTTTATATTACTTTATCATTGGTATCTTCTTGAAATATATACCTCCAAGTGGGAGATCAGTGGTGCAGAAACTCGTAAGTCGCTAGTGAAATGTCAATATTTTGAAGTAGGTACATTACATTTGTACTTATCTCGTTTTTACTTTATATTGCAAGTAATCTCGCGCGAATGATGAAGCAGGTGAGGAGTAAGACTAACACCAATCTTTCTTGACCAAACAAGTCAGATACAGGTTGAAGGGGAAACCAGAAATTTCCAGAATCTGCGTGTGTTTTAAGAGAGTGATGAGGCTAAAAGACATATGTCAGGTCTGAAAGGATAAAAATTATTAGTACTCTGTCTGCCCTGTTAAAACCTTATATGATTAGGTATATAAAAATAAATGATTTTTTATTGCGTTTTTTGTAACATCCACAGCCCACAGGTTCGTATTATACAATTGAACATACTTCTTTTGATTTCCACACATCCAGCTCCTTGTGTATGCACTAGAGTGGAACATACATTAGCTTATTACATTAGTAACTGTCGATTAAGGTATAATTAAACGTCCTATTAGATATAGCGACACGTTACAGACCGAAATCATTTAACTTTCCATAGGACGGAGCTTTTTTAGTGTACATTCAATACGTTCAAAAGCGAGCACGGCACTTAACTGCCGTATAGATAAAAACGTTCTGAGGTAACTTTAGCTTTCTAATGATTCTGCTTAATCAAACGTTTTGCGAAAACTTCTTCAGTGAATCGGCGAACGGTATTATAGGTGTATTAAAATCTATTATTTTTATTTACACTTAACACAAATGTGTAACCACTATTGTATTTAATAAATAATATCTGTTTTTCTTATTGAATATGTTCATCATCATGATTTCTTTCGTGGTCCTACTTTCAGACACGGGCGATAGACTACCACGCTCGCCATGGAGAGCCATACCCATTATCCGCCTTAGAGAATATTATGGAAAGTTATAACGAATACAGGTTTGCTCATGACGTTTTTCCTCATTATTACAGTTCGTGATATAATCTTATATTGATATTATCTTAGAACGCTCAAGAATTGGCTATACGTCAAGAGGTGCGCAGAAAAATTTAAGAACAAAACTCCCGGAGTGAGAAGTGCTACATATTTTTGTAAACTGTCTACGAAGTGCTACATGTGTCTGTAAACTGACTACGAAGTGTTACATGTTTCTGCAAAAACTCACATTGTATGCTGAGATGCGTGGACTGGCTGGCAGTTTCGCCCAGTGCGTTAGTAGCTCTGCACGAGTATTCACCGCCGTGCTCCCGCGTCACTTTCTGCAGCACCAGAGACTTGGTGCTTACTATCACGCCCGACACCACGTTGTGGAGAACTGGCTTGTCCTATTAACATACGTATAAATAAGAATCAACCAAAAACGTTAACCATCCTTAGAAAGTGCAAAACATTAAAATTTTAATAAAGCTAGTTGGCTGTTCACAATCTAATATGCAGGCGGCTGTATCGGTCATACAGTCAATAGTAGATTGAGCGCCAAAACTTGCGGTCCACGGCGCTAAAAGTAATGCTAAGAGTGTGCATTATTGATTCAGCGGCGGCTCGCCGTCTGCGGGCTCCAGCGAACTTTACCCAATGAGGTCTGCCTCAATATATTGGCTGCCTCACTTGTGGAAAAGACGGTAATTGATGCTAACTATGTTATATGATTTGTATTACCATGACAGGTGCAAACTGCAAACAACACAAGATTTCTAAATACCTATACTTAGATAGATACATCAAAATATATACTAAGCGGATGGTTACACATATTATAAATTTCAGATGACTTCAGTAGAACTGTGAAACTGGCATGCACACAAGCTGCAAGTGATCTCATTCTAAGCGCATTCTAAGGTGCGTGAAGTCTGCCAATCTGCACTTGGCCAGCGTGGCAGACTATGGCCTTAACCCTCTCAATATTAGAGGAGACCCATACTCCAAGAGTGGAATGACAAATGGGTCGATAATTATTATTTTTATTATTTTTTTATTTAAACTTAAAACGCACTTTTGTAAAGAGGTGCACGCCATGGATTTGAACCCAACACCCCCGGAGTGATAGGCTAAATTCTTAACCACTAGGCTATCACTGCTAACCAATAACTTAAATACGAGTTATCGCAGACGCATTCGGCCGTGAGGTGGTGGTCCGCGATGCATATTTTCTTAAACTCTGTCGTTCTTTGAGAGTTGTAGGTACTTAGAGCAATTTTGTTAATTAGTACAAACTAAAAGCAGGTTGGTACAAATAATTTTAAATATGATCCAACATAGATGAGGTTATTTTTAGAATCGATTAGACACAAAGTGCCATGGTGGATTCTTCGACAGTAGACGGCAGGTAGTATATTTATTCACTTCGTATACATATATAATTTTAATTAGCTTTATCACTTTCAATATACCGTACTAGAAATGCGTTGATGGAATAATGTTACATTTCATATTTGGTTTTGAGCGAAGGCCTCAAAGATAATGAATAGTTCAGCAAGAAGCGTAGACTGTGTAATAAATTAAGCGAGTTCTGAGAAATCGGCGTTCTGAGAAATACACATTATTATACATTTTGATTTTGTTTCTTGGCAACTCTCCAACAAAGTGGTAATTATTTAAGCAAGTAGTAAGCGCCAATCTTAACTAAAATACATTAAGGAGAAGTGGTATTTCACGAAGAATTACGAAGACATAAATGGCGAAATCGTCGGCGGCAATAAAGATGATTATTCTGCGACAGTAACATAAATTAATAGGAGTGATTATATTAAGGGAATCTCCGTTGATTCATTCATTACATTATTTATGTTATAAGCAACATTATGTAGATTGTGTTCGTGAGTTTCATGTTCGTGTGAATCGCGCGGAGGTCACGAAACCGTGTCACGCCGCCGCGCCCGCGCCGCGCGCCCACGGGCGGCAGCGGGACTCGGGGAATCGTTGGACATTCTCTTACCAGTCACTTGTATTTTGGATTCTAATAAGCGTTTCCCATAAAGAGTGGCAGGTAACCGAATAAATAAAAAAGATTTATAATATACATTTTTTTATATTTTGTAATAATTCCTCCCATTAAAGTTATTTGCATATGCTTATATATGTCCCATTTTTGGATTTTTGACAACAAACTATCTATCATTTTAGCTGAACACTGGAGTCAAATCTTACCAGTGTACCGTATTAATAACATATCTAAATAGGTGAGCTAATTACATCAGACACTACGTACATCAGACATTCAAATTTAGAGTTGAGCCTGTACAACGGGAAAATTGTAAATGGAAATACATACATGCGAATGAAACACCATTTGGAAAACAAAATTGTTAAATGTTATGACATACAAATAGACTGCCCGCTTAGAGTACCGCTGTCTCTTATCACTGTTCACGCGACCATAAAGCTCGCTGAAGTGTGAATATAATCGCTGAATATTCCGTAATTGTAATTGAAGGCGTTTGTCAAAACGCATCGTTAAGGAGGCAATCGGTTGGATATTGTACACCCCGACTGTACTCAGCGGGAATATATTGCTCGCGGAATGGAACAGCTAACACTGTACACTTATAATTACTTGATAGATAAGGCGGGCCGTGTTCATGGATTTCGAATCGATTCCTTTCAAATTATCTTATTTATTATAAAATAAATAAAAACGAGCTATCGTGTCCATCTCGCGAACATTTGTGCTGAGAGGTTACCGGGCCTCAAATACTAACATATTTTATTGCAGCAAATATGGGCATACAAAGGTTCGAAAATTGAAATGAAACCATTATTGTCAGCATGCAGTTTTTTATACATTCTAAAATTTCAGTTTGTTCATATTGCTTATGTCTATATATTTTAACATGTCATTAAACCCAAATATGGGTTTGATAAGTTGGCTGTTTAAAACCATACGACAGAAGTAAAAATGTATATAAATAAGCATATACAGCCGGTTGAAGTTGGAATCGACATCTGTTGGATATTACCATTCTGTAGGCGAATGTGTACTCAAGGCGAGGTTAATATTAATACGAGATGCAACATTTTTTGGTGCTGTGTTCGTGAAGTAATAACATTTACAATATAGGTACATACATATAAAATTATAATTGTGTGTAAATTATTTATTATTAGGTCATCGAGTGGCGGCCACGTCTCGTTAAGAGGAGCGTAGGTCGCCTTCCTACCAGATGGTCTGACGACCTAAAAAAGACAGGGGGAAGGTGGTGGATTCGGATGAACCAGGACCGGAAGGAATGGCATCTATTACGAGAGGCCTATGTCCAGCAGTGGATATCTAGACGCCGATGATGATGATCATAAATTACTCAGGTGAATTTTACTCCGACTACGACTACGAAACGTGGGAGTGTACTACACTCCCCTGTCTACCCCCTTCAGGGAATACAGGCGTGATGTAACGTTATTTAATATTTGTAAAAGTACGTATTTTTCAAACAACCTTAAATCAAAGTGTGTGGCGAATTTTTTTTTGAGTTTTAGTGGACTTCGAAATTAATAAGTGTTTCGGATAAGAATGAGTACGGAAAAAATCTAATCCTGGCTTTGTATGGAAACAATGGCTGCATATAATTATTATTAGACAGTAAGTATTAGAATATAAGCTGGGAATCAAATATGGTCTCTTCATATTTTAATACTTCCTAAATGTATGCATAGATAAAACAAAAAAAAAAAAATTGTTTTGTCAATACACGGCATGTATTCAAATTCTAAAGATTCTATTCACAGTGCGTTGAGTAAAGGGTTCCTTAAAAAAAACCGTTAACAAACCCCTTTACGATTGGCATCGGGTTGGTGACGCCTCTGGTGTTGCAAAATTCTCATAGGTGATGGTGACAATTTACCATCGGGTGGTTTCCCTGCTTGTCAGCTTGAAAAAAAGCTATTGTGAGACGCTTCAATACGTACGTTGTGGTACCAGGAGATGCGGTGTTCCCGCGGGTTGGCGCGCACCGAGCACTCGAAGTACACGTCGTCGCCCTCCTTGATGTCGTGCGGGTTGAGCGTGCTACCCAGCGACAGCGACACCACCGGCGGGTCTGCAACAGGCATTCACAGTGAATCTTGATTGAAGCACCTCGCACAGACTTCTGTTTGAAGAAATTATAATTTTTAAGAGTAATAAGTGTATAATAATTTTATAGTAGACCTTAGTGTAATACAGTACGTGTCGCGATAATACTGCAAGAAAAAACCGTATCTATATGTCACCGTACTAATAGACCAGAATGAAAGGAAATTCGTTTCAAAAGCTCAATCTGGATGGTTCGCGTAATAGTACTGAAATAGTTGCAAGTTTCACTGGTTTGCAGAGGTCTTTCAAGTGAATAAATATTAGACACCAGGAGCCGTCAGTTTATAGGACTTTTCGAAGGCTGTGAATAATTAAAAAGTATTATATACTGGGATGTCAAGGCTATGTCCCTTTAACTATAAACTAATAGCAATCGATATTACAAATTTAATTTAAGTATTATGATAGTCATACGCCCAAATTATATTACTTCACTGTCAAAACGTTGGAGGTATCCAAGATTCTCTCCAAACAATTAAAACTCAAAGAGAACGTCTCCTCTACCCGCCGAAGTTGGGTTTAGGTCGAGATTCCATTATATTAAATTACTTAAGCGAAATTTCACTTGGGGTTTTCTTGGAATCAGTTCTAATAACAACCAATGTACGAAAGGTTGTATGTCTTAATAGCGGAGTTAATCATTTTATATTTAATATCACATGTAATATTAAAATAGAACGTTATTATATTTGAATAATTATAAATGGGACTTTACGTCAACGTTAGCGAGTAGATATCAGGTTCGAATAAAACGGTAGAAGAAACTGTGCCGTACTTGCAACTAATGATGATGGGAAAAGTCGCTGGAAAACGAAGGGTGAGCCGGAGAAAGAAATCCTGGTTACGAAACATTAGAGAGTGGACAGACCGAGGAAAGTGTAGGGAGTTGACAGCCAATCTCCACTAGTCGGAGAGGCACTTTAAGAAGAAGCACAAGAAGTGTTTCGCAGTTTATAGGCCAGCGGATATCTATCGGGATACTTTGGTAAAATAATTAATTCGTGTGCGGTTGAGATATTTTTGATAGGATTAGAAAAGATATACGTATATATGTATATATATGTAACTACGAAATGGTAAGTTTTCTTTGTGTACTCACATTTAATTGTATCTATACACAAAGGCTTAAACTAGACGTGCAAATTAGTATGAATAAATACTATTTTAAATGTAGGTACAAGAGCGTAGCTGCGTCGCAAACCACTACTAATAATGAAAGTACTATAGATTATATACACAGATACAGTGTAAAGTTTCATCGCGATCCGTCAGCGACAGACGGTATTTTTGTTTGTTACGTATTTCGTGGGGTGTTTTTTTAATAAGCAATAAGAGTGACGGCAATCGTTGCTCACCTGAAATGGTTAACGGCGCGCAGGCAGCTCGAGGGGAAATAGAGCGAATAAATAACACACCAATTATAGCTAACGGCGTTTTGTATCCGAATCGCGGAGGATGCTTCAAAGTCTTGCCGTTTGTTCTAATGACATCAAAGACTGAATTATGTGACTCTATTTCGACATAGACACCGGAACATCTTTGAACCTTGAAGCTGATTGTAACGTACAAATGTTGCTTTATGTTGTTGGCATGTCTTTGTGAACATTAATTATAAAAGCGGCTTTGTTTTTGTCGGAACCTTTTATAAATACAAAAGGCTTTAGCAATACAGATATGGTCGCGGGAAAGGCTTTGAATATACTTCATGAACTCGTAGGTTTTTCGGGAGGTCTCGTAAGGTTTCTCGTAGGTTTGACGCCGTCCATCAGTGAGCTAAGACAGATTGATGATGATTAATTTACTTGCGAATTATAATTCTAATGTGATACATGTTAGATAGGTTTATTATTTAAAAACGTTTTAATCTATAATACTGCCCATTGTCACCTACATACTTCGATATCTTTTATTCTTGCTGTTTTTAATTGATGTGACGTGCAATAAAGAATTGTTGTATTGTATTGTATTGTATATACATATATTTAATTACACAAAATATAGATGACAGTAGTTGTAACCATAAATATAAGTACTTGGATGAGACCGAGCTTAGCTCGGTATTTTTTTGATTATTTCAAAAATACGAATTAGATGCATTGATAAAGGGTTCCCAATAATAGTTTTTCTCACAAAAGAAGGAACTCAAAAAAAAGAGAAAAA
>DWFV01001048.1:0-12077 GCA_018246775.1 Parelbella machaon machaon
TTAACACAATCGCTTAGATCTACTTTGAATAGTCGATCGCATCCTCGCAGTTATAGGACTGGTAGTACACATAATTCAGTTCCTTAGATGATTTGGACGGCAGAAAGGGATTGTCTGTAACATTAGACTAGTTAGAATATTGTTATACTATATACCAGCATATATTATATACTATATATTGTTATATTATATACCAGCATAATGCATTAGAATATGTTAGTGTAAGTACAGTCAGTAACAAATAGATAGTATATGTCCAGTTCATGGTTGATGAAAGACATATTACTATTGCTTAGAAAACTTAAATCTACTGTTTTTATATTCTTAACTCAATATAATGTTGTCACAATAAAATAAGTATTAAATTGTCACTTTACAATTACGTAAATTTTGTTTGCGATTACAAGTTTAATATGACGATTTTTCCCTAGCAACGAAAATCACAAAATGGAAGAAGAAAACTCGAATAATTTATTGACAAAACTTTCATGTATGGCAACGAAAACCTAACAAGTTAAATTTGTTTAATCGTTACTTGATACAATTACCTGTTATACGGACGTAAGTGAAGAAAGATTTGTTGCCTTAAAAATGAAAAGAAATATTTGTTTAGTAAATCGTCCCTAAAATGGAAAACTTGACTTTAAAGAAAAACATTTTTCTTGAAAAGGAATTACTAAAAAATTATATAAATAACTATAAATTTACAGATTCTTCGTTAAGCTCGCATCAACGAACTATAATGGTGAGTTATATATTTTTTACAAATCTATAAATCTTTTAGGATTTTTTTTCTTTAAACATCCATGTAAAGTAGTAAAGGATTTTTTTAATATTGTTTGAAATATTTTCATATGAAATGTATTACTAAGTCCACAAGTACATTAGTTTTATATTGTGTACTACTATTTTTATACTTCAAAACGCGTGAAATATGAAACAGTTAAGTGTGGTAATCCATTTTCAGGTGAAAACCTGCGAGAAAAATAAAAAAACGTGCGATGATTTACAATTGATTGATAAGGAAATACTTAAAAAGGAATTTAAACTTTGTCGCCACGAACCTATAGATGTAGTAAATTTAATAATTGAAAAAGATAAAGATTTTCAATTGAAAACAAAAGAAATAGTAAAATCAACGGCGACAAAAACTAATGCTATCAACATAAAAATATCCAAAGAGAACATAGATACTTTAAAAACAAACAATAATAAAGAAGTAAACTTCGTTAATAATGATATTATTGAAATCAGATGTAAACGAAAGTTTTCTGATAATCATAATGAAAGCGATATACTACATAATAAAGAGGTAGTATTAGTAAAAGATGAACTTGAATCAAATTATACATCTCAAAACGATGTAATATTTAGTAATGACCTCAAAAAGGATCTCCAGTCACTTTTGATAATGATGGCTATGTCTAATACATACAGTGAGAAAGAAAGCGACAAACCAAATACAGAAATACAAAATCGTAGTTCTGAGGACCGCATGGAAAATGAAAAAGTAAAGACAGTATGTGCCGAGAAAATAAACAATAATAACAATATTTCCAACATTTTAAAAATTGAAGCATGGAAACCTGCAACATTTCATAAGAGTGCTATTTTAAGAAAATATGCAAACAAATGGTTGGATTACGTTAAAAAACGGAGAGAAAATAATATTCACAGTCAAAGACTAGAAACTATCAATAATTTCTTTGATAGACTTGAAAAAAGAAAAGTTACTATGAATAAAACCACTGAACCCATTAACAAGTCTAAATTACAAGTTTCTGATTATAACACATACCAACATAGGTACGAACTATTGCATTGTATGATTTTTTTTACCTTTTTTACTTTCAAACATTGAATTTCATATTGGTATCAAAATAGAACGTTATATTTTTGCGTGCTATTCGAGACGCCATGTCCACCAGTGGACAGGAGTAGGCTGATGATGATCATGACTTAACTATGTAGTAAATAAAGTTCCTAAAAACTTCGAATATGCACACCCACATCTGTGTTTAAAAGCTCACTACAATTGTTTCAGGTATAAGGTGCAAAAACATATAATCGCTCTACAAAAAGCCAAGTTAGAACAGCAAAACAGATTAATAGAAGAGCTCAAATACAATAAAATAACAGAGGCTTCAAGGCAGTCGCTTGACTGTATGAAAGAAGATGTAAGACAAACGTATTACGAAATTGATAAACATTTGAAGCCTAAAATAAAATGTTTAACAAACGAGTTAAATATACGAGCGATAGAAGGTAGACTACTATTACAGTAAATGTTTACATAATATTATTAAGTTTTATATGAGAATTTTAAATTGCTTTAGATACATCATTGGTCCTACATTGTTTGAAAGTGCCACAATTTCTTCAACGAATGGAGGCTAGAGCTCGTGAAAGAGAAGAAAAACATGCAATGATACGCGAACGACGCAAGCAGATGGAAGAAGAACGTATCAGACTAAAACAAGAGGTAAGTATAAAGGCCTAGTAAAAATATTGTTGACTGTATAGTTATTTAAATAACCTGTAATAAACTTATTCACATAATTCAGTCGGAATTAGCAAAGGCTGAAATGGACAGAGAAGAAAAAATAAGGAGAATCAAAGAATTGCGAGAGAAACGGAGAAGAGAAAAAATTGAAAATATAAGAAAGAAACAATATACGGAGAGATTGAAAGCACTTATTGTTATGGCAGACTTACATTACGAGAAAAGTTTGACAATTAAGTATGGAATTAGGCCTCTGAAACTGTTAATGGAAATAAAGCGCGACAATATGGAGAAGGCCAAAGCTCATTATCAATTTCAGACAAAGAAAAACGTATTTTTACATTGGATGTGGCACACTGAGGATATGTGGTACGACAGGAATTTTAAGGCTGACGATTTTCACAGGAAAAAAGTTCTGAAAATGGCATTCAGCTCCTTAAAGAAAGTAAGAGTTATGAATGAACAAATATTTATATTTGTTTATAATTTATATATTACCTAACAAACGCAATATCATGCCTGTATCTCGCCGAAGAGGTGAGCAGAAGTGCAGTAAACCCAACCTTTCATCAGTCACGTTTCTGTCCCACCATAAAATAGGTGGCATACAATTGCAATATAATAAAAAATCCAGACACCGATCTACTATTAGAATTTTCGAGTTAGAAAAATCCAATAGTAACAGAATTGGAGGTCGAATCCAGGACTTCTTGCGCAGCAGTCTCGGTTACAACCACTCAACCAGTGAGTCGAGGCAAGCAACGAGTTACGTGTTGCATTTTACTATTATTAATACTGAATCTTTTTTATAAATAAATAAATATCATAAGGCATCACCATATAGGGCCATCTTAACCCAAAATAGACTCAAAGAAAGCAGGTATTCTAGTAATTAGACGGCCATACTTGTAAACATATTAATATACATTTATTACATTCTATAATATTATTTTTTATTCAATAACAAGTCGTTTTCAATATACAATCATTTCAGAATCACAAGGAGTATTTGTTGAAAATGCAGGTAGCTAAAGACTATTACGATCTATACGTGACGAAAATAGTATTCAGGAGTTTTAAACAAGGGATATTTTTGTTAAAAGAAGAGTTTAATGTAAAATGGAAAAACGCAGTAATTTACTACAACAGGTAATAAAAATATGTTTCACCCTCACCACTCCACACCTTAGTCTGCTTACACACATATGGCCAGCGTGGCAGACTATGGCCTAAAACGTTCTCATTTTACGAAACCTGTAGTAGATAAAAAAAGGATTGATGGTGATGATAACACCATGATATTCATTTTATAAACAAAAAACTGGGTATATAAGATGATCATGTTCTTGCAGCAACCTTCTTTTTAAGACAATAACCTGTTGGAGGACATTACCCGCTCTAAACGCACTGAAAAGAGAGCAAGACTCCAGAAAAATGAGGTGGCGACAAAAAGTACTGCAAGTAGTACCGGACTACGTGCCACCAGAAGATTAAGAAAAATAAAGGAACTAGTGTGTGACGTGACACAAGGGCATACATTCGCGGGCAGGCGAGACTCATTTTTTTCACTGTCGGTTAAATAATTTAGACAAATGAAAATTTACTTTCTTTTGCTTGAGAACAGCATTAATTACTTACTAGTATTTGACACGCCCAATAATAAAATTATTGCTTACATGAGCTCTATGGTTTTACATTTAACGATTTGATAAAGTAAATTAAACCTTAAATACAATACAATTGTTACATACATATATGTATATATCGATATAAAAAAATATCATAAAATGCAAAAATTTTCCGAAAAGAAAAAGAAAAATAATTTACAATATCAGTTCCATCTCAATAAAACAACTATCCATCCTTCCATCTCTCAAAAATTATCAACCACCCATAATAACAATAACATTTCACTACAAGAACACACCATCTAAAACATGCATTAATAATATTTGCTTCTATTCTTTTGATTATACAAACTATGTACATATTTAAGTAATATCATATTTAGGAATGTATTTGTCTTAATCTCAAATTTTCTTACAATAGTGTTATAGACCAACACACTTATCCTTGCGTGACACGTTATCAGAAAACAGTGATTCTCTATTACCTATGATATTTCAAATTTCCCATGTTACACCATATCCTATGTGTAAATTAAATTTTGTTAATATATCATTATGTTAAATTATGTGATTTTAAACGATCTGACAGCAAAATAATGGTTTAAATAACATTATACTTTTGCAATATCATGTAAATTACTGAATTTAATGGCAGAATTTCTTCTAATTCTTTGGTAGTTTTTCATCATCTAGCAACTCTTCCACCTCCACAGACACATAAGTGTATTGGTTTGTTTATGGCAGTTTTAGCATAATAGATATAAAAAATCTTGCTGTGATCTTCATGACAGTTGGGGTATAACATGCAACGAAAACTTTGTGTTTGTAATGTTGCCATCATAATTAAATTTAGATACCGGTTTCTGTACCACTATAGTGTTTAATAGGTCTAAGGTCTGTATAGGTGTTTAATAGGTCTCTGTAAATAAATGACAATTATATTACAGATAAATTTTGAATATAGAAACTGCCTATATGTACATATGAATTATATGATGTATACTTACATAATAACTATATTATAAGCATAACAACTAATTTTATTTTAAATCATAGTTAATAAACAATCCGAAAAGATAACAATTAAATCAAGGGAGGATTTTATCATAAACAAATGAAAATAGTTTCACAAAGATTTTATAATTTAATAAAAATTTATGCTTCTCAAATAATTATGAGATGTGACAGAATAAATTTATTTAATTTAGGCAAAAGTCATGTCTGATATTGGTGGATTTGTAAACCAATGGCGTTCCCAAGACATAGGAAAAACATCACTTGTTTCAAGTCCATGAGTTCACTATTTTTGTTTCAATTTTATGAGTTTTATAAAAGTTCTTCATTAATTTTCATGTAAAAGTAGCTAGTCTTAAAGTATAATGATAGTTAATATTATAAACAGTTAATTCATATGTTATTATTTAATTGCAATTAACATGGCATATTAATAAATTACAGTATAATAATATTTAGGCAATAAGTTAATAGTTAACTAGACCTTTCATATACATATGATATAAATCCATATAAATGATATTATTGCTGTACTTATAGTACCTGCCAGACACTTCTTACAATATTACTTGACTAAAAGATTCCTTCTCAAAGGATCTTCTTACCATCTTGGCCAAACTTTCACATCAGATATAGTTTAGTTCAAACATTGACAACATTCATTAGTTTTTTTAATTGCTGTTCTGTAAAAGAAAACAAGCTTATTATTATTATATCATCATACCTGGTCTTTAGAGGGTAGACAATTACAACTCTCTATCTACAAAATTATTATTAAAATTGTTAAAAAATTTCAATAAATATATAATTGTTTGATGTAATAAATAAAGGAATGAAGTATGCTAAATTCAAGAGTCAAATAAACGAAGGTTTCTTAATGACAATGTTTTGATGCTCACCACTGTACTTTGGAATGTATACAAAAATCTGACGCAGTAACACCAATGATATGACTAGCAGATATCCTAAGCCGTACACACAAGTGACGAAGCACAAAGCCAAGCTGAAAATCATCAATAAATTTAATGTTCATATTGGATACTACAAAAGATATAAGTACTCATTTAAAAGAATGTTCAATACAATCATCATGCTGTAATTCAATTTTAAATTACAAATATAGTGGTAAACATAAGCAGTCTAAAAACTGGTTTGATTGAGAGTTGATTCTTAAAATAATTTTACTCAATACATAGCTATCTCTAATATCCTAACAAGTGTTTTTCATTGCCGTACCAACTGGCCTTAGGGCAATAGATCGACAGCTGATTAGCCAGCTAACCATCATTGCAAAGACAAAGGTAATTAATGTGCTCATAACAATAGATTATTTTATAGCATATACATTTTATCCAGACACTACAATAACTTTGAAAAATTCATATTACTAAAGTAAGAAAACTACTCAACATCAAGTGGATTTACTAAAATGGTATAAGCATATATAAAATTTTAGGATTCTTAAAAATTGCTTCTTAAACTTACTCAAACTCATAATAAACATCATTGCAGTCTTCTGGCATCAGTATAGTACCATATAGTATAAATGGCTGGCATATGGTGGTTAGGCCTAAGTTTGTGCCAAATATGAGTGTTGTAAACGCAAACAGCTGACCGGCCAAGAAATACATGTAGTTAGGCTTCAACACACAACAGTTCCACCTGTAAATTTAATAATACAGATGATTTATGTTTTAATTTACCTATGATTTAATGGCTTTGATACTGGCCACAGTGATATACTTACCAGATTGAATGAAAAAACCTCTCATTAACTTCAATTTGACAAATCTGACAGTAATGTGAATCAGATGTTAAAACTGGGCTGAAAATTAAGACAACAGAAATCATCATGATGTATAAGACATGTTAAAGTAATAGGACAGGATGTTTTCTGTTTTTAGATACAAGAAAGGGAAAATTTATATTTCTAGCATTCTTTAACAGTCAGTCTTCAGAGAACAGGAAAGTAACAAAAATTTTTGTGGTAGACACATATAGTATGTTTATTAATTATCATTGATTTATCTCACCTGTATTCTTTACCTTTCGATGAACCTGTAGCTAGTTCAAAATCTGCCACTGCTTTCATTTTATAGAAAAAATAACAGGTACTTAGTAACAACAGTAGAAATATGAAGTTCTCAAGTTGGGTAATTTCGAGTAGCCTCAATACACCAAGCTCGAAAACCAAAAACATGCATATTCCAGAAGACACTGTCCAGGAGAAAAAGAAAGGTGACCTGTAAATTAATTTACAGCTATCAACAGGAATTTGCTAAAGGGAAACAGGTATAGAGAACTTCTGTTACATGTCTTGTTTCATTTTTACACACTTTTTATTGAATAGTATAGAAGATAACTAGGTCAAAAGATAATGTGAGACGACTTTAATGAACGTACGAGAAAGTTTGCATAGACAGGCGCCAAAGAAAATCATTATTTTCTGTCTATCCTTATGGGAAATATGCGTGACAATACACATGTAATTTAAGTATAATTAAAAAGGTACCTATTTTTCTGACGTGGACGCGAATGAACGTACAGGGCAGCCATACCAATAAATACCATGATTATTATCGTCACTAATCGCGATACAGTGGCGGTCACTAGCAAAAGCGGTAACAGGATAAACGGTAAAATTGCGTCCATGTCGACTTTCTTATTCTGTTTATTAGGACCATATGGCAAAATATCTTGTATTGTAAGCGTGGTCATTACCATTTTTGTATGGACTTTAATAATTAAATTTATTTAAATTTAAAAAGAGATTTTTTCTTTGTTTTTTAAAGTTATTATATTGATTCACAATTTGTTGATGTTATACAGATTAGAGCTTGATCTGTCACTGTCAGTTCAGCTGTCAATTTATACGGGCATGTTCCATATTTAGGAATTCTGCTACATTCGTACTTAGTAGCCCACTTAGAAGCGTTGCGATTTGATGATAATGAATTTTATAGTACATAACTGCTCAGAATTAGCAGGTGACATTTTTAATGATGTTGAAATACTCGCTGAGTACAGTATTTTTGGATATTTCAGGGTTGGTTCAACTTAATCTTGTAAAAACTTTGTTTTGCTTTCCATTGTAAAAATTGCGTTTGATTTTAATTTAATAATTATAAACAATTTTCTTATGAAAACTTAATTTTCCCATTTGCTAATTTATTTATAATTATACGAAGTTATTCCTTAAGCTCTTGATATAATAATGTTCGCAATATGGTCCACCGTTTTCATCCAGTGACTCGCACTGAATAATACTTGTAAATGTTAATGTTAATTTTGCTTAGGCTTAATTAGCAGAATTACTTAACGGTCAACAAAAGGTTCTAAATATTTAGAGCGAGTACAGTCATTACTATAATTTAAAATATACGGTTTTTAATGATAGTGATTAAGGTATAACGAATAAAATTAGTTACAATATTAAGGTCATACTGTATGTACAATTTATTCAGATCGGTATCATGTCAGTCAAAACAATTGAGAAAATATGAAGCTATAAGGTGTAACTTCTAAAATTTAACGGTAATTTAATGTAGTTGAAATGAAAATTACAGCAGGCGAAATCTTAGGTAATATTTTTGTAATACGGTCAAAATTAAGTAACAAAAGTACCCACAAAAAATTGTCGCCATTCAAATAGAATCTCAAAACGGAACATTTAAAATTATATGATAAATATTACAGATTCAATGGACTGTCTCTTATTTTGCTTAATTTGCAATCAATATTCTTAAAACATCGTCGACAGTCGGTACTCTTTCGATAAAGATTCGATAAAGACTCTTTTGATTAAGATCTTAAAGATTCAACGTTGCAAAATTAACAGATAGAAGAATATCTATTCTTAGGTAACCGATAGATCACATTGCAGCAAACTGTATGTCAATAAATAAAGAAAAAAAACTGGATTTCACCTATTCAAAGCTTTCATTTAAATTAGTTGTTGAATGTATGGTAGTTATTTTATATTACAATATTTCGACCAATTCATCAAAGTGTTCTAATACTTAATAATATTTTTAAATTTTCTTTCAGTTTATGAAACCAAAGAAGGTATTAATTCCAAATTTGTATAGTCGTAACGAAATAATCAAGGAATTGTTTAAGAGCAGTCTAATTACAACTCAAAGCATAGTTTCCTTTATAATTACTTATTACATTATAAAATACTTGTTTAAATTTCATTGTTTCCTAGACAGACAACAAATATTTTCATATTTTAGAGACAATTGCTGTTGCCTTGGTACCTCTGAATTTCTGTAAAGATGACAATAAACGAGATCTAAAAAATTCTCCACACAATGAGTATCACTGAACCTCGTCGTTAGAACATTTCGCTAAATTTAATCAAATTGCAATTGATAACGTGAGTTCCCTTTATTGCTGTACAATTAGCACTCATGTCGGTGGCCTCGCACAATTACAGTTCGTGTCGGTTCTCTATATCAGGTTGGGGGCCGAGTGGTTGGTCGTGCCATCCGACATACACATTCATATATATAATATGCTCTTCAGTCAACAACAGTTTGCGCGCGCACGCGTAACGTATCGCTGTATTTTTTACCTTATCCGCCGGTAACGACAAACCCAGTATTGATCGGGCCTCTGTCGCGAAACGCCGTCTCGAAAATGTAACACGAATTTTCCGCGGTCGATCAGTGTTCTGTGGCGAAATCTATGTTGAAAATTAAATTTTAACGCGCACCTACAATGGAGGAATAAGCGAATAGCTGTTTCATGTTATTTCAAAAGAAATTGTACTTATCGTCATGTCGAAGGTGAGTACGTAACATGTTAAGGGTTAAGCAATTGCTTACATAGATTACGCTTGCAGGTAGTTTTTAATTTTTTTTAAATCATTGTCAAGGACGGAACATGTTTAGAATTTGTTCGTGTGTAATACGTGCGATTAATATTCATATCACTAAATAGGCGCTTGGTTGTGTCGAAAATTTAATTAGACTGCTCTGTCATTATTTTGATGTCTGTCACCTCAGGTCCTTCGTCTTTGACCTGGCGGAAGCTAAATTTTGAAATACTATCTCTGTACACGTGTACACCGTGTTACAATTTAACTTATTTGAGCTATGTACAGTAGAACTTGATGTTTACGTTATGAATTCTGAACCTCTCACCCTCATTCGAACAAAAGACTTGGTAGGGTGTTACTGCAGTAAAGTCACTGCGTCCAAGCAATACCCTCTGCGAAACACATATCGTTCTGTGTTTAGTAATTACGTGAATTACATTTTTTTACAATTCGGTAAGTAGTAATAGATATAGTAGTAGATATACTAAATTAGTAGTAATGTCAAAAATACAAAGTATGACTTTAAATCTATCACCTACTACTTGAAATGTCCATTCAGTACGTTTAAACGCGTTGTAATATCACAAAGCGATAATAATTGACTTTATTTGTTTTTAAATAGCTATGTCTTATTTATTATCGATCAGCGTTAATTTGACTGGAGAATTGATACTACCGTGGCATAATCTATTTCGTACGGTAACCGCAAGATTCTTTTTTCAAATTTGTGGTATTCATATTGTATCGCGCTTATATCTACATAAAAAATGTACCGTACTCTTGTTTTAATGTGTAGTATTGATAGAAGCATATTTATTAATAAAAAATATTTTAAAGCACTAAAAGTGCCGTCTTCTGTTATTTGTTCATTTCGATATTCGTTGATAAAATTAATGAAGCCTATAAATAATTTGACTTGATATTTAAATATTAAGCTTAAAAAGAACACGAGTTCATCCTTTTGATTTTAAAAATATAGTAAAAAGAAACATCGCATTAATGAATCTGAAACCTGCTTTGATGAGGCATGTTTTGTGAAGAAGGTTGTTCACGTTTCTCACTTGCTCCCACTGACTCTGCCAAACTATAAATACCTAAATACATCATCTTGTTGTTGGTTGCAAAAAATCAACCAAGTATAGGTCGTTACACTGATCTTGGCGTACTCTTATTATGCTATGACGGAATAAGATCATGTCACTCAGTAAATTGAATTGTAAATGAAGACTGTTAGTCAGAAGTTTTACGTTGTTACTTATTATTTTTACATTAATATTATTAATATCGCGTACAAACATATACGAACGTTTGATTAAGCGAGCGAATTGAGTGTTTTTATAGGCAAATTATTAACAAAACACACGTCTAAATGGCAAGTATAATAAAGTGAAGTTATGCTACGTTTACGAATAATTAATTGAATATTTGCGTTACGTAATTTATACATGTAAGTGCCATCCAGCAGAGCATCCATTATTATTTAATATTTATTTAGTATTTAATCGATTATATAATCGATTTACGAAAATCGTAACAAGGTTAATTGTTATTTTTTCAAATATGGAATGTTACTAACGATTACACATTATGACGTGAGCACTTAACATTCGTAAGTAATGTTGTATGACTGAATGTTATTGTGAGCTAAGCTGTGTTTCCGTATGTGTAACGAAATTTTGATAGCACTAATATTTCTCAGTTGCTATTAGAATTACTTGGATCAAATGACAATGACAAATATGTCGTTATTATAGTCAGTAGGGGATCCTGAAGATAGGGAGGGATCGTGGCGCAGAAGGGGCTGAAATCGCATAAAATAATCGGGGTTAAGGGATTCTAGTCCTCCAAAGTCACCTGTGTCTGCTCGTAATGAATGTAAAATACAATTGCAAAATGGCTCGTTACGAATTATAGAGGCAAAAAAAATTGAGTGTCTACCTACTTTTTTTTAGTGTTTTAGAGTGTATTTTATTAAAGCCTACCCACATTTCCATCCAGTCCCAAAAAAAAACCTGGAGCTGCCGTAAAAAACACCATACAGCGCTCAAGAGTGTATGCGAGTTTATGACCAAGCTAAAATGTGATAAATGCAAAATAATTTTAACTGCAT
>DWFV01001049.1:0-12071 GCA_018246775.1 Parelbella machaon machaon
TTTAACCAACGGCTACCGGCCATACCTAGTTTTAGCCGGCTAGAACTGAGTGTAGCTGTACTTCGGGTATTAGCCGTAACATATATAAATAAATGTTTTTATACAGCGCAATGCCGATATTAGATATGTAGGTACTAATTAATATGGCACTGAAATACAGTTTTCATTGATAAATAATTATTAGATATGTTAAGTTAACTTTCAAAATTTGACAACCCTAGCTCTCAACCCGATGTAAACCCAACGGCGCAAAATGTTGAAGCAGTCATGCTCTGTAAGGCGTCGATTTGTCTGCTTTGGATAATTATTTAATAAAGGCGACATCCCCACCTGTGCTAACTGGTACCTACTTTGGTATTTTGGCATAAGTTGTATACCAAAAGACCGCCCACAGATCCAGACTTCGAGTCACTAATACAAATTTCTACTAGGAAATCTAAGTTCGAAAAATACAATAGTACCCGGGATTCGAACCTAGAACCTTTAGATCAGAAGTCGCGCAAATAAAATGTAATTGATGTAATGAAAAATTTCGTAATTTTTCATTACATCAATTACATTTTTGTGTAAGCCGTTAAAAATGCGTTGAATTCGATACAAAACTGAACCTTAAGTTATTAAGGGCATCGGAGACGGTTCGTCTCGCCGCATAGACCCTCCTCACAGACTGGGTACCGTTACTGAATTCTAATTTGTGTCACTTGCTCTTTTGCTTGGAGCCAAATTTATTTTACATCCCAAAGAAGCATCTAGAAATATCATTTAAATAACATTTTGTAGACACCGACCAAGCTATCGTTAATCTCTTAAACGAATTTCATTTCCACTGTCAGATATTAGATTTCGGAAAATTGACCAGAAAATTAAAAAAAATATTTTGCTTGATCATAAAGTAAGACTGTTCTATTATTATACCATAACGCCCGATTTCGTATGGGATAGACAGAAAGCACTAAATCTTTGATATATCTAACCTTACAACCTAACGTATTTTTTACACTTTCATGTCTTTCTTTATACTTACATGCGATTGCTTTATTCTTCAGATGGAACTACAAATTATTGATAACGTTTATCTCTAATTACTAAGAGGTTCATTTTTCTTCTACCATAACAATCACTTTAACCTCATTACTTATTGCATAAAGGGGAGAAACCATTTCTTAACATATCATTATTTTACTGGCACGTACTTAACATCTAATATAAAAAGTATGCGCGCAAACTTCTCACGACGTTCAAGGCACAAGCGAAGTTGACCTTTAAACAAAAAATGATAGTCGCCTCAACATTACACCTTAAATTATATGTGTGTCGTGTTAATTGCCAGTATATAATGACATACATTATGTAGTATCTTCTAAACTCCATGGGAATGCGTTTCAATTACTCAAGAACGAGGTAAAGGGCACGAGGTCGGTCACAAGCAGAAGCGAAGCGCGTTACATAATAATAGAAACTATAATCGTCTCTACATATGTATGTAATTACAAAACTAAAGAAAATTAAATAAGTGAGATAGATTGATCAAAATTATTAATTTTTTTTAAATTATTATTATTGATATTATGTCATCACGTCAGATCCCTTATCCGTTAGATCTCAGGAAGCGAATGATATTTTGATAAAAATCATTTAAAAACTAGTCGTTGTCTTTTGAAAATAGCTAGGAAGGTCGAACAAAGGTGAATACTGGGCACCGACTGCCAAATACATCAATCCTTACTATCTTAGTGTTCGTAAAAGGGGTGACGAATTAACGTGTTCCAAAAACCACCCTCATGAATATTTGCGGAATATTAGCGGACGCTAATCTACGAGCTAGCCCCGTTTAACTTTACAAATTAAATTTCATTTTGCAGTTCGTTATTGCGTCTAAATCGCCAGAGTTTAAGTTAGACCAAGATTTATTTTGTTTTTTTATTATTATTATTTAAACTACGTTCCATACAGGAGTCGCAATTCGATAAGGTAGTCAATGAAATGCATATGTCAATTTAACAAAATGAATTATGTCAAAATAATAAAATTTATTTATTTTATCAAAATTAATAATATTAGGTAATGGCAAAAATATGATAAAACGAACGCAATGTACGAACATTTTATTGCTAATCCAATTAATAATTTTGTATGTGTACCTTAAATTTTCTCAATCTCATAGTAGGTCCATATCCAACAGTAGAAGGTAAATGATGTTGCTGCTGATGATGATGATGATGATGATGTGTGCTATTGGAGGATAATAACGTGACCTTAAAGGTGGTAAAATCGAAAATGTGCTTTTTACTCACTCTCTTAAGCCAAGTACATAATTTAGAGTCGTACATAAAAATGGTTACTGTCATTAATTGAACTTGAATAAAAACTATGATTACCATCGTCATCCCAGGACCTCAGGTTATTTTTCTGAATAAGAAAAGTAATCTACTAATAAGTCATTTCGATTGTAAAATAATGAAAGACAGTCAATCACCAGTTGGATTAGTCGGTAAAGAAGATTTATTACGTAACGAGAATATTTAATCAGAACATTTGCCAACATTACTTTTTTTGAAGTCTCTGCTCATCTAGTTGTAAAACATTAATTTCAAAGCCGTTCAATTTACGATAAACTAAACTGAAAAGCCCAAATTATTATATTATTGTCTAATCTATTCTATCATCCATTAATCTATCTATCATACGTCGAAACTTTTAATAGATTTAAAGTTATAATCCCATGTGGATTCCATTACACATAAAAAAAAATTAATATCAAAAAAATACATTTCGTCATACATACATTACAATATATATATAATAATACATATGTACATTACAAATATACGACTAATACTATGATTATCTATCCGTCGATAAAGTTTATTTGCACATTCATAAATGATTACTTTATCATTTCAGGTAAAAACCCTTGCCCATGATGCTGCGTACTGATGAAAGCGTTAGATAGATCCTCACCGCAACAGCATGGGTGCAAACATGGGCAAGAATTCGAGCCTGCTCGATGCGTTGCCTTCAACCCAGGGCACGCTTCATGTCGTGATGCTGGGCCTCGACTCCGCTGGTAAAACCACCGCGTTGTACCGGCTCAAGTTCGACCAATATCTAAATACCGTCCCAACTATCGGCTTCAATTGCGAGAAAGTCAAAGGCACCATCGGCAAGTCCAAGGGCGTCAACTTTCTTGTATGGGATGTCGGTGGACAGGAAAAACTCCGGCCACTATGGAAATCATACACCCGATGCACCGACGGTATTATATTCGTATTGGATTCAGTCGATGTTGAAAGAATGGAAGAAGCCAAAATGGAACTGATACGTACAGCAAAGTCGCCAGACAATACGGGAGTACCCATACTAGTACTTGCAAACAAACAAGACCTGCCAGGGGCGAAGGAACCGCGGGAGCTAGAGAAACTGTTAGGATTGCATGAGCTAGTCTCATCTCCGCATGGATCTCGAGACGCGCACGCCTGGCATGTGCAACCGGCGTGTGCCATCACTGGCGAAGGTCTGCACGAGGGCCTGGAAGCCCTCTATGAGATGATACTCAAAAGAAGAAAATTAGCGAAGCTACAAAAGAAACGGGTTAGATAAACTTAGCGTGCATCCTAGGCTTTGTTTGTCAAATTTGTGTGTGTAAGCTAAAAGAGCGAATGGGACCTCGCTGCAGGATGTTTTGTATAATGTCCGCGATAGAGACACCAAATATTGTTTTAACTATAGATGTGTAACGTCTTATGAAAGTATTCCATCATTATATTGCTCAAATTATACTGAACATTTGAAGGAAGCGAATGATATTTTGATAAAAATCATTTAACAACTAGTCATTTTCTTTTGAAAATAGCTAGGTAAGTCGAACAGTTAAACGTGTAGATCAGTCACATCGTTATACTAAGCATACCGAGGCAATAAAATCACATATGGAGTAAATCCTGGAATAAAATGCGCATAATCATTTAAAAAAAAAACTAAATTGATTGCGGCTCACATCAAATCTGTGGGACCATTAGTGTCACACATTATTACGTAGAATGGTGTAATTAAAGTTTTTGAACATATGCGACCCGTAAAACCCGTTTAAGGATTAATGGAGTATAAATTATATTACGATAGCGTGATATTCATATCTTATAACGATATGATAATATAATTTAATATAATAATAATTAAAGGCGTGTGATTCCGACATTCTTGTAAGGTCATTTTGATGAATTATTGCAAAAAATAATACAATACCGAACATGGTCACTTATTGTTCAAAAATTTTAAGCTATTATGTTTAAAGAGGCTTTACTATATATTTTAAATCGCTTTGTGTTTGTAAATAAATGTAAATAGATGCTATAGATGTTACCTTAATATGATCGCAGCAAAATAAATGTTTTATTTCAACAATAAATATTTTCTTGATATCAATGTGACATCGTTATACATTACTTTTTAAACTATGAAATGTCTTTATGTTACAATTGAGAACATAAGGAAGCGATTTCAAAATGGTTCGTTTATAGATAGATATTGGTAGATAATTATTTATTAACTTATGGAGAAATAATATAAGATAAATGTAAACCCCTTTGTATTAATAAAGATTTCACCAGAGTTTATGTTACTCATCTTGTAAATATGTAAATTCCAAGTAGATATTCGTCAATACCAAGAAACCAAACATTTATATGAGTAGGTAATATACATTTTGTTACAAATATATTTGTTTTATTATGTATACATCATGCATATATGATAATTATATTGAGTTTATGATGAATTGCAGTTTTTTTTTTGTTACCAACCCTCAAAGTACAGCAAGAATGTGAGAAATCCGTTTTCTCTACTTGATATTATCAGTTTTTAAGCTCTCAAGATATAAAGCAGGATTTTCATTTTCTGTCCAATCTGTAAACAATGTAAGATATTCCATCTCGGCATCAGTTATTCTTTGCTGAGGTTCATCGTAGATCCCGGATTTTGAACGATTGCATTTCAACTGAATCCTTTTTTTTTTGCTGATTTGCACATTCATCTCTTGAGGAAGAAGATTACACGCTCTAAGCAACTCCTTCTCTAGTCTGTGAAATAAGCGTAATTCCCTAGCAGCACCTTTTGCTCTAACAATCTTCCGAATGTCCATGTCCATACATTTTTTCATAGCTTTCCGAACTGTGCGACCCTGTATCGCGTCGAGACGTTTTGAATAGTCTAAATACATTGCTTCAATCGCCTTAGCCATCGTTACCATATCCATACTCATAGGTTTCTCATTAAATACCTTTTCAAAACAAAATTCCAGGTGAAGACATAGTTTTAAAACCTCTGGTGTACCAACACTTTCATAGAAGCATCTATTTAATACTCTAAGAAACTGTTCTTTTAACTGTGTGCTTCTTTGCTCACAAAAAGATAGAAGATTTGTAAAACCTGTTATAGAAGCCTTAACAGCTGCACTGTCTAGAGCATTTTTCTTCTTTAAAATTCGTAAACTTTCTTTTAAAGACTTCGTATGAGGTGCCAGTTGGGTTTCACGGCTAAAATGGTACAACTGCTGTTTCTCCATTCCAGTGAAAACACCCATCAAGTCGTGCGGATGAGTAAAATACAACACCGGTTTGACGAGCGAGCTTAAACACTCGTTGCGCATTTTCTCAAACATAACCGTAAAGGTGTCGTCCACGTTCGTACCACCGAAATCAAACCCTTTGGCTTCTATTTCAACAGATCGCGCGAATTCCCTGTTATTTGAACGCCACATAGGAGGAGCTAAGTAATACAGAAACCTACCGTACTTTTGCTGTAAACTATATTTATAATCCAGACCTATGAGCCGCGACATTATAGTAAAACTTTCTTCAGCTAAATTTTGCAACTCTAATATTTTGGCATCTAATTTAGCATTTAGGTTTTCCTCTTCTTGTATAAGCTTCATGGATTTTTGATAGTCTTCCATGATGTATTTATCAAAAGTTTTTGCTTCGTCAGTAAACCTCTGCATGCTTAGATCATAGATTTTTTTTTCAACACCAAAATTTGTCTCAATATTTAAAATACAATCGTTTTTGTATCCAACTTCTTGACGAATACGCAAAAGACTACTCAGTAAAGTATTTATTGATTTATAAAGAGGAATACAGTGAAATAGTTGCCTACCGTTCATAATTTTAAAGAAGTTTTCGTCAAAATCGGTAACAGCACAAACATCGTTCATATTGTTGTCAATTTGTCGTGACTTTTTTATCTTTCCTGTCTTATAATTCTTATATCGGTCATAAACTTTTACATTCAATTGTTCCAAGAATCTTTTTTTATTTTGATTCTTTTCGTAAGATTTATAGGGTAACAGTAACTCTGCTCTTTTGATAGATTCTACCGGTAACGAGCTCTTATATGGTAACAAACACGATTTTAGGCTAGCAGGGTTAGAAGCTCTTTGTTCACTACCTTTTGTAGCCGTATTCAAACGCTTGCTCTCTGATTTTAAAAATATTTTAAGGTCACTAACAGGTCCGCTGCTTTTTGGAGATGTATCAACAATTTTATTACGAGAACGTTTTTGCGCTGCAAATCCGAACATTTTTATTATACAACACGATTCAATGCTATATAAAATACAGTCAATAATAAAATTCAGCCAACTAGAAATCATACAACTGAAAAGAAATACACTAAATTTAAAAAGTGTATACATTTAGTTTTCAACATTCAAAATTAAATAAAATTACAAAACCTCTACGGAATAATAGATTTTCGTGGTACCCACTCGAAAGCGGGTTTTACATAATCATAATATTCTTTAAGATACGGGCCTAGATTAGTGCCCTCGCACCATTCAGTAAATAATAACAGTCCATTTCTTTCTTCCGGGTTAATTTTGTATTTCTTTTTAAATGTTCGCTCGCCACTTTGCATCTGAGATTTTCTTCTCTCTGCAGCTGCTAATGCGATCCTGCTTTTCTTATCCAGAAACTTCTTAAGCACCGGCCTCGTATACTTAGCGGGGGGTAAGAACGCTTTATTCATTGCATTAGTCATCTCGCGGAATGCTCTTAGTTCCCGCTGTGCTTTATATGCGTCTGTCATTGTCTTTAAATCTTGTGCGAAGAAATCATTCCTCGCCTGGTTAACTATTTTAAAGTCTAAAGAATCCAATCGTAAATTGTAATCTTCATACATAACTTCCAGTATTTTCATTGGATCCTGCAAACTCTGATGCCCCTCTTCACACTTCCCAAATATTTGTTCATATACATATTCAATACAAATTTTAAGCTTCAGCGTAGTAGGGCTAGCCACACCGTCGTAAAACGATGTATTTAAAATTCGGTAAAACTTTTTTTGTAAATGATTCTCGTTGTGATTTTCTCTAGCAATTTCATTATTTATGTGATCAATATAGTATTGAAAATAATCAAGCTCCTGTATTATGGAATATTTAAGTTGCTTAATTCTTTCTTGTAAAAGCCGAAATGGACCATCAGTTTTGGACAGCTGTATTAAATATTCTCGACTCTGTAATTCCATTGAACGAAACAAATACATCATTTGTTCGGTGGTTTTAAAATACATATGAGCCGGGAATGGGTTTTCCAATTCTATTTTAGCCATTTCAATCATTTTGTCAATATCTGTGGTTTCAACTAAATCGTTTTCCGTCATAAATTCTCCTTCCTCAAATTGTATAGATTGAACTCTGTCTCTTAAATTTTCGTCATATTGTTGCCTCCATGACAAAGGGGCTACATATATTAAGTAACTGCGATATGTTTTTAATATATTAAGTATAGCATCCAATTTAAACAATATATTGTTTAAAATCGTTATTTTAGATACATATCCAAGAAACTCAGAATTTTTGGCAACTAATTCAGAATAAACTTTCTCAGCCTTTGCAACTTTTGAACAAGACTTTTTATAATCCTCCGTGAGAAATTTTTGGAAATTCTTAATATGTTGTTTAAAGTTGCTTAATATATCATCGTGCTCTTTGACTTCTTCTGCTAGACTCTGTTCTATCTTCATAATGAGATCGCGTCTATAACCTATTTGTTGACGGTTCATAGCATAGCTCCGAATGTTGTTTACATACACCTTTATATCATCGAAACATCTTAAAGGTCGGCCCTCAATCACTGTGTAGAATTCGGGATGAATTTCCACTACTGCTCTCACATCGTCAGGAGGTTCTTCAAGAAAAAGTCTTTCTGAAATGTCTCTGGTTGCTGCAATTCTCAAGTTATCTTTCAAATGCAATGGTTGGGCTAATCTATTACTGGTTATTAATTTTTCTTTTCGGTCACTATATTTTATATAAGACAGTAACTTTTCAGATTTCGGTAAATGAAATGGTGTACATGGTTTCGTTTTCTCCCCGTCATCCTTACAGGCATGTTTGCGATTGGCAAAATAATGTTGGGTATTTGGTACATACCGACGCCTGAATATGATGTCCAACGTCTTCAGTGGCACCATAGGCTTTCGTTCTTCTTTCAGGCATGACATAGTAACTATAAGAGTATTATATATACAAAATGCTAATAAAGTAACACGTGTAGAAGAATTGAAAAGAATATGACATATCTAAAATTATGTGGACAGGTGTCAAAAATACGCTTAATTCAATTTTAAAAATTCGGTATTAACGAGATTTTAAACACAACTCTATAAATAAAATATCAAATATGTATCTTGGTCATTTTAATAATTAATATAGTACTTATTTGGAAAATATGTCATTAACTTAAGATTATGATAATAGTACACATTATGGTATAATACTTACAATATATAATTAAAGTGCATAATTATATTTAGAAATTATTTTACGCGATAACCTTTCAATAAATTACCAAAATAGATTGAAGAATGCTAAGGACAGAAAATGGAAACATTGCAATGCAAGTTTGCAGTGTTCTATCTGTATATTTAATTAGCAAAATTTAAGGTTTATTTCATAGTTAATTGCCTCTTGACGGCTCATGTGAAGATTTTAATCTTCTGCTTAATTTGTCCACATCCTTCAACAACTTGTTTGCAATCACTGCCCGTTTTAGTTCTTGTGCCCCGTGTTCATATGTTTCTTTTTCAATTACTTTTATTTTGTCTAGATCAAACGTTGATAAATTTAACATTAAATCATTGTATTCCCTTTCAAGCGATATAGTCATTTCTAGAGAACTTAAACGTGTATCATTAGGAGCAATTAATTGTTCATATGTAAATTCCACATAATTGAAAATTTGAAGAGCAGTCTCTGACGACAATAAGTATTTCATCTCTTTTTCTAAAATTTTGAAAAATACTTCTTTTAATTCAATTTCCCGTTTTTCATTCCATTCAATAACTTCTTGTATGTTATCTATCTGTAAATATGAATTAAACACGCATTTTAATTTAGATCACATAAAATGAAATACGAGCACATTTAATATTAAAAATAGAAGTGTGGTTTACCTTTTGTTGAATGTAGTCCAATTCGTGATTCAATGAAGTTTTTAATACACGAAGTGATTTTAAAAACTTGTTTTTCTCAGAATTAAGCTCTTCGGTTACCAATAAATAATTCAAATTTTGTTTTTCCAACAAGCCAAAAATTTTGACCAGTTGTTCCGAAGTTTGAAAATAGAGACACGGCGGAGGTAATTTCTTAAGCCTTTCGTTTATCAGATTTTTATCAATGTCACGAAATATATCATTGTCCATAGTGAAAATTTCCATATTACCGGTGACAAGGTTAAGGTTGTGACTTCGTTGCCACAAAATAGGGGCTGCCTTATGAAGAAATGTTTGAAATGAGAGCAAAATTTGTAAAGATTCGTCAATATATTGCAATTTAGATTTCAGAGATGCTAATCCATAATTGGCCTTTTTGTGTTCCTCCGTTTGGTTCGCTAAATCTCTAGCTAAACTGTCCGACTTGCGCATTATAGCAATTGTTTTATTATTGTCATCTGCTAAAAACTTGTCGAAACTATACTGATACTCTTCGAAATGTTTCGAAGCAGTCTCGTAAATTTTTCTCTCTGTCTCAATATCTCTATCGATTCGTAAAATTTCGTCTGTGAGAAAACCATAAAGTGCTCTTTTCAAAGCAATATTTTTAATATTTTTCTTGTACTCGTTAATAGATATATTGGGTCTAATGGGTCTTCCTTCAACTAACGAATAATAATCGGGGTCTACGTCAACTATACTTTTCACATCACAACTTTGTTCAATTGGTGGAAACTTAATATTTGATACAGGTCTTCTAGAACTCTCTTTTATTAACTTCTTCTTTTTTCCCATATTGCACAGGAAATAGTCAATTCCAGAAGAGACGCACGATACAAATTAATTAAAGAATTAGTTCGATGTTACTATAGTAACCCTCTTTGCGTGTAATATGTTGCGTAGTAACCTTTAAGAGTGTGAGTTTTTGTATGCTTCTACACTGTAGTGTTCGTATTATTTAATGTTTCTGCATAGGGTACAATTAAGAGTAAAATTATTATCGTGATATAAAATGTAAGGCACTAGATAAATCAGGATTAAATTTTAAATGGCAGACAAAAATTAACTGAAATATTTCAATATATTAAAGTGTTCTAGGTGAAAATAATTAATTAATGAATCGCTGTTTAATTTATGAGTACATTAAAATATAAATAAGCGCAAATGTTGATAAAAAATTACACTTGTACATTTTAATTTCACAAATTTCATAGAATACAAGTCATATGATACAGGTATTACATTAGGTACTCACACACATATCTCATATTATAAGATGAGATGTAACAAACTTTCTGTCTCTTCTCGCCTGTACGTGAAAAGTACAGAACAGAAGAAGACGGTTGTAGAAAGGGATAAGCATATGCCTATATTGAATATGGCAATAAATGTAACTTAAAAAATATACAATAAGTACACGGTGTAAGGTAAGACCGTATGATGATATCACATAAAACATAAAATTGGCATACGAACCGTCAAAAGCTTATCATAACAAAAAAAGTAAAGTATTTCTCATATATACTATAATAATATCATGTGCTTTTCGTTTGCAATTAGTACTAATATGAAAATATAGTGTGAGATAATCAGTATTTATAATATCTTTACACAATATTAAGCCGTTCAAAAATCCAAAAGAAATCTTCTATAATTCGTTTCCCTTATAGGTAGAACACTAATTAACTTGACAAGTTTCCTTAATATGTGTGAGTATTGTGTTATCATTGTAATCTTCTAGTCACTAGAGCTCCCACTCTCCCCCTCACGCTCTTCTTCTTCCCCTGCCTCTTTCTGAACTTGCTCCCATGGCATAACGGGCAGCGGTTCCACAAATGAATCGTCAATTTTCAATTTGTAAAGCAATCGCGGTGTGAAGTGTGTTGGTAAAGGCCAGATCCTTTCTGTGGAATAAGAATATTTAATATTCACAAACGTATTTGTATGAAACCTTGAACGTTGAACCTTGAATGTCAACGACTGTACCGTTTGCTGTTCGTACAAATTAGTTAAGTCGAGGATCATTATCATCATTATCGTTAATTCTTTTATCGTTTCACTTTTGGACACTGGAGTCCTCTCAGAATGAGAGCGTTAAGGCCGCAATGTACCTACCCCGCTAGCTAAGTGTGGGCTAATGTGAATACGCACGCATTTGCAGATTTTAAAACGAAGTTCACTATCACGATTACAGTAATCCATTCAACATTACAACCGTATATAGTTTGCAAAGTTTTGTACGCTAGGGATCGATTGCAAGGACTCCGAAGAGATTAAATTTTTTATTTTTTTATGATTATAAGCTTATATATAATATAGGAAGCATGAAAATAAGGTAAGAATTTGTATGTTACCGAAGTAGAATATGTAATCGTCAACACGCCGATGCAGATGAGCAACATGGCGCAGGTCAAGCACATGTTGCGACTGAAGCAAGAAGTCCAGGAGAGCCACTTCCGGTAGCACCTCCATTTTGTGATCCGCTGCGTTCAGTGTGTCGAATGACGTCATCTTGAGACAAAAAATTAAATGGTAAATGAAAGTAATGAAAAACATATGCATATTTATTACCCCCATAA
>DWFV01001050.1:0-12068 GCA_018246775.1 Parelbella machaon machaon
CGCCGCCCTGCCGCGCGAGCCTCTGCAGCGGCGGCTGCGCGAATTGCTGGCCAGTGAGAAGAGTCCACAGCGGCGGGTGGAACTGTGGACGCAGCTGCTTGAAGAAACGGCTCCAGCGGGCGCTTCAGAGGTGCGCTCCATTGCGCTGGCGGCAATATCTGACACGCGCGCGCATCCACCTGCCTATCCGCGCCTGTTACACGCCTACGGTAAGACACCCGGCGTATGGCACGCTTTCAGAGTTGTCTGACTCACTTTGTGCTTGTGATGATTGGCAATGTTTCATATAAACCTTGTTATTATTAATTAGGTGTATTCCTGAGAATGGGCGGACTATGGGAGGAATTGGTATTGCTGGTGGAGTTGCTGTCGGCCATGACCTGCACACCTACCGCCTTCCCGCCCGCGACGATCCCTGTGACAACTGAGTCTGAATTGCTCGACAGGGAAGAAGAGGTAACGACTAGCGAACAAGATTAAAATTTTTCGTGAATTCTATTGTGTATTTATAGCTACTTTTGTGTTTGACATTTTTAACTGTGGTGTAATTACACGCCCCTACAGACGCTCGGGAGCGGGCTGCCACTGAGCACGGTGTGGGTACGCGTGGAGCGCCTTCGCGCCGCTGCACACTGGCGCCCCGCCGTGGACGCCGCGGATGTTGCTCGAAGCGCAGATCCACAGCGCGCGCCGCCGCCAGACGCGTTGTCTGACCTGCTACGGCCGGTGGTCGGTGAGCCAGTCGCGTTCCTGCTATGCGGTACGCTACTACGTCTCGCTAAGGTTCCACTGATGCCAGGCGGGGGGTCGGTTGCGCACTCGTGGGGCGCGGGAGCCGGCGCAGCCGACTGCGCGGAGGCGCTACTGCCGCTGCTGCGCGCCGCGCGCCGCCTGCCTCCCGCTCATCCCGCCCACGCCTCCCCTCGCGTCGCGCGACGTCTCCTAGCACTGCTACTGGACCCGCCCCACTACTTCACAGATGATAGCGGTCAGTTATCCGCTCATCCTCCGCTTGAACTATTACAATGTTTGGTTGTCCTTTTTCACAGTGATATTCTTATTACAGGTTATTTGACTTGGGTGAGGTCGCTATGGGATGCTTGCTGCGGCTGGGTATCCGGCGAGCGGCGCGTCGCGTTGTTGTGCTGGCGGCTGCGCTGGCTGCACGCGCAGATGCTCTTGGTAGACACTGGGGGTCAATGGGGAACAGAGGAGGTATGTTACTGCTATGATATTTTTCATAATGATCTCTGTTTTTTCTTTTCTGTGAAATTAAAACTTATCGTGTAAAATGTATCGCATGTTGATTAGTAGATACCCATCCTTGCGTAATGACCTGGATCGATCGACACAGATGCGTCGCTTCCGTGAAGAGGCGCGCCTGTCGCTGAAGCGGTTCGCAGGGGGATCGCCCTTGGCTTTTGCGCAATTCGCGCGCATTCAATGCGTGACGGACAGCGCGGTGAATAGCACGGCGGGCGAGGCGGCGAGCGGCGCACGCGTGGCGCTGCGGGCGCTGCGCGCAGCGCTGCAGAGCGCAGACACACCGCGCGTGCACGCACTGCACATCGCAAGGTACACTGTCACTACTGCATTTTATTTTTAATTTGATTACATTTTCGGTATCCATATCTGATAGGACTCAAAATTGATTTTAAAAGAAACAGTGTTGGAAACTTATTACAACACAAACACGCTGGTACAATAGTGGAACGCTGGGGGTCCAGAAGGAATGCTAGTAAGATATTATAAATAGGTTATTAAATCTGGACACCGTGTATCATGTGATGTACTTACATGTTAGTAACAGTACGACTGTTCTGGAACCAAGGAATTATAATTTTTATGTCATCACGCCTAAACCTTACTGGGCAGCCAGTAATGATAACCATAATAACATAATTAACGTTCGTGAGATTGCTGACGCACGATCTATTTCTCTTTATGTTTCACTTTATTTATGTATGTGTATGTGCTATGAATATTTTTATTGACAGTGACCATAACAAAAGTGATCATCATCGGTATTGACTGTTATTAAGTGATTCAAATACGTAACATTAATGAGATTAAGTTTAACTGCAGTGCAACGAAACGCACAATACTATGTAGATCAGTAAACCTTAATACATCAATAAATTAGGTGTAATTTCGTATGGCAGGATAACGTGCGAGTTGACGACCGCCGACGGCTGCGGCGCGACGCTCAGCTCCGCCGGCGCCAGCGCGCTGCTCGCCGCCGTGCTCGGCCGCCCGCCGCCCGCCTCTCCGCCGCCGCCCGCGGACCTAGCCGCCGACCTTGCTGCCGCACTGCAAATTGTAAGCACTATTCTTGATACCTCTTACGGTGCAAGCTTAAGTTTGAACGATCGTCTCAATTTCATCACCTATCTGTCCGTAAAGTGTGAGAAACGCTGCGAGGAGCTGGAGCAACGATTCGACGAGGAGGCCGAGAGGCGGACGGAACGGATGGAAGAGGCCGGCTCAGAAGCGGCGGAATGTTGCGCGACGTTGCTGCCGGGTGAGGGCGAGTGGGCTTCGGCGCGGGCGCTCCTAGCGCCGCCCGCTCGTCGCGCGGATCTACTGCATACGTTGTTAGCTCGCCTGCAGGTCTGTACTGTTATGGAATTGCATATGGTAAAAATTCGGGGATATTATACTACGACTGCTCTTATGATGCTTACGATAATGTATGGTGAGATTATATACCGAATTTCAGTCTGTTGAAATGCTCAAATAAAAGTTATTTAAAATGTTCGTTGATTATATTCTTACACATTTTATGTAAATGTGGATTTATTCTTGGAGGGATGTGTTAGTCAGCACTACCTACCCCGTATAATGCAGTATTAGAAGAATTTGACGTAATGCTCTAAAGTAAAAAAACTAATGTAAATGATACCAGGGCCACTCTCCCGAGTTGAGCACGGCGGGCGAGCGCTATTACGAGCAGAGCGCGTGCGCACTGGTGGCGGCCAGCCGCCGCGAGCAGCGCGCCGCCGCCGCCGCGCGCGCCTTCGCGCCGCACTTCCCGCACAATGCCTACCTCGCGCTCGGTAATCCACATGACGATGTTCAGTTTCATTATTGTAGTTTTAAAGCAATCCAAATACAAATAAATATACTCGAGACATTCTACCTTCTGCGTAAGGACCTGGTGTGACGATAACAATCAATTGTAATAATACACTTGGATCTCGTCGTTTTTTATAAATCTTTAGTTTAATAGTCGATTAATATAGTGAAAATGCTGAGAGAACTGAATGATTTACAGCAAGTGCTGGCGCACCATTGTGGGTGTGGCAGGAACGGTCACAGGAGGAGCGATTGCGAGCGCTAAGCGGCGCAAATGCCCCAATGGCTGCGTTGGCCGCACCGCTACCCGCGCTGCTGCGCGCCGTCGAGGCCGACTGGGCCCTGCAAGGTACGTATTAATTCAGCGCACGCCAACCTGTTGCAGACGTACTGTGCTACGATCGCTGTGATTTGTTTCAGAGGCGGAGGCGTGCGTGCGCGCGGTGCGACGCGCGGAAAGGCGAGCAGGCGCGGCGGGGGGCGCGCTGCTGGGCGCTCTGCGATTGGAAGCGGAGGGCCGTGCGCCTCGCCCGCAGCTACCGCAAGCGCTGTACGCAGCGTTAGACCGCACTCCCGCCGCCAAGGTATCCTCTACGCGCTTTATGTCACCTTATTACATTATTGCTTCAGTAAATAATTCTATAAAGATCGATCATCGAAGTACTAAGAGCAGTTGTCGGGCCAGTGGCTGCACGTGCGCGGCGCGGCGTGGTGCGGCGCGCAGGCGGCGGCGCTGGCCGACCTGCTGCTGCTGCGCGCGCTTCGCACGCACGCGCTACTGGAGGAGCTGGCCGCGCTCGTGCCCGCACGCTCGCCGCCGCCCTTCCTCGCGACACAAAATACACAATAATATTATAATCATACATCATTGTTTTAATTGCGCAACTTCCCGTATTCTTGTTTTCGGTCAACGTAAATAGATATGATAAGAAATTATTTTATCATTGTTGGTTTATACACTCCAAATATGATTAAAACCAAAATTTGCAAAAAGTTACATTGATTAACTAAACAATAATGAAAACCAAAAAAAAATAGTACGAAACTAATAATTATTACACAGTCATCTTAGTAAGCCAATTATAAAATAATAAACCTGCCCTAATCAGAGACACTCCCCACAATCCAGGACCTTTAGAATGCAACTGTATCCAGCTATCTTCTTTAGGGTCACCAACGTAGCTCTAAAAATTAGCAGGTTGAAGTAGCAATAAACAGGCCACGTCGCTTGGAAGATCAAAAAATAATGAGAAAGGGAGAAGTTATTGCAGGGTGCAAAGTATTGACATAATTGTTATAAATAAAATAATTGATGCGTGTCAATACTATGGTTATTAAGTATTGAAAATTTAGTAAAGCTGTTGCAATAATCATCAAAGGTCCGTCGATAATTTGTGTCCAATATCAATAATATGAAGAAGATTGTAGAGTCATATAAAATACGCCAGGAACGTACAGATGAAATACCAAATTTCGCGCTATTACTCCACTTAGAACAGAAACATTTGTGCAAGTACATTTGACAGAAGAGTCAAAATATATGTCATAGTTACTTACAAAAGTCAACATAATATTTTGTTAGATATGAGTATTGATGTAGTGGTAAAAAATCGGTAAGCAGCGAAGATGGAGGCCAACGCAGTACTACTGCTGCTAGTTGCAGTGATAGGCGCCGCATGCGGTAAGTCCCATACTATTAATTCAGCTGAATTCAACACTATGAAAACATTTCGGAAATATTGGACACGAGTTCGCGCTGATTACAATTTTTTATACAGGCGTAACCGCGTCTTTCTGTTATTACAGCCTAAACTGAACCTCAATTAGAATGCTTGGCTTCAACCTAATATTTGAGCTCAACTTATATTGCTAATATATATCTCCGAAACTATCAATATATGTATATGAGTGAAAACCGCATCTTGAAAGGTTAAAACATTTCATATGTTAGTGCGTACAAAAGCACAAACTCACAAAAATTTTTGTTTTTTGTGTAATAAAGACGTAAAATAAGTAGTCGTTTTTCAAAAATATGTTCTCTATACAGGCAGCGACTCGCTACAGTTGTACAATTAGTATAAACGTAACATCACGCCTGTAATCCCCGAAGAGACAGGTAGAGCAGTGTAATACATTACCCCCACGTTTCACCAGTTTCGTTTAAGTTCCATGGAATAGGTGGTGAGCCTATTGCCATACACCGGACACAGATCCAGATTCCGAGTCACTACTAGAAATTCTAAATTAGAAAAACCAATTAGTACCCGACCCGGGATCTGAACCCAGGACCTCCCGATCGGTAGTCGCGCTTGCAACCACTCGACCAACGAGGCAGTCGGCAGGCATAATTAGTATATAAGTATTTACGAATGTTGAATATTATAAATAATGCTAGATTTAAATGGTGATTTGGGGAGGTCTGAATGCTTCGTAGGTCGAGTTCGAAACGCAGGTATTAATTACCATTTAATTCGGCTCACAAAATGGTTTTCCAACATATGTGTTTAAAATTTTCTGACATATCCTTTCGGAGGCCAAAGACGTTCTTAAGCGGGAGCAGTAACTTTTAATATCCTAAAGAATAACAATTGGCTTTATCGTAATTATCACATCTAAATTGCTCCTGGGAATATTACACTGTAGGCTTAGACGAGGACAATGCGGTTTTAAGTACGACGACGGCCGACGACTCAGATGTAGACGAAGAGAGCGATTCTGCTGTTTTTATGGTAAGTACATGATTATCCGATCAAAATTACTTTATGCCCCTATAAATCATGTTGAAGTATTTTAACTAGAACTTTTTGTAAAGATCGTGGTAGAACACGAGGACGATTTTCGATGTAGCGCCTCCCTGGTGTCGCAACGCACTGCTCTCACTACGGCGTGGTGTGCGCTCGGTCGACGTGACGCTCCCTCGCGCACTCTTTGGGCGTTCGCCAGCGCGCTGCTTGCCGCGCGGCCACCCGCGCCGCTAGCCGCAGCCGCACGCCGCGTGCGCCGTCTCTCGCTGGCCGCCAGCGCGTCCCATGCGCTGGATCTTTCTGTGCTAGAGCTGGAGGAACCTTTCGGTTTCGCTGCGAGCATGTGGCCTATACTCTTGGCAGTTAATGGGAGGGAGTGTGAACGCTCGCAACAGTGTAACGCAGTGCGATCTCTCCCTTCTCTCACGCCTACCACTTCCTCCATCCGTCGCGTGCGTCTACGCGTAGTGGATTTGACACGCGCAAAAGCTGAGAAATGTGGAGGCCACGTGCCAAAGTGGCCTGCCACGCCCCGACGTTTGGAGTGTTACAGCGGTGACAAGCTTTGCGAGGTTTGTATTATACTTAAAAACAAGTCTTCTAGGTATAACTTAGACTTTGCGAAGACTTATGAATATTTCGCACCAGAAAGACCTAGGTGGCGGAATAGTGTGCGCCGGCAAGCTGTGCGCCGTGCTCGGTGAGATCATAGTCGGCGCATCCTTTGGCACGCCGGACGTGGCAGAGCGTTGCAGCATAACGTATACAGCGTTGGCTGTATCGCACTGGCGTCGTTTTCTACTCTGTGCACATACCTTACGTCTATGTGGACGGTATGTATTATTTTTCTCACATCATTTATGTTAAAGATTTATGAGCTCTTAAATTTTCTAAAATATGACTCCTGGGCATCTACCACTAAAATAAGAAATATGCTTATTTGTTTTCTGATTCGATCAACAGTCCAAAGAGCTTCTCCGTCCCTTCAGCATTGCTACTATTCTTACAGGTGGTAGAGAAGCATCTCTCCCGATTTTGTTCATCATACAGTAGGTACCAATTGGAACCATTAGCGCAGCAATTTTCTCTAAGCTATCTCTCTGTACCCTCCATTGGTTGTACTGCTGTGTTGCCTAATTTACAATCATCCTAAAATTCAGGTTAGGTCAGCTGTTATTGTGTGAAGGTGATGTTTTCTCCGGCCCCAAATTTATGCTAGGGTGAACTCGTAACATTCATATAATAGATCATAAGATACATACTACGGGCTACATGTACCTACATATAAACACATGTTTCAATAAAGTTTTTATACAAAGCGTAAGTAATTTACAAACGGCAAACTTAATGCCAAATGGCAATTTCTACTGATGGCTGCAAGAATGAAGACCTGACCCATCTGTATTTTCTTCCTTTGATTGTTGCTGTTTCCTGAGTCAACAACCTGACGCACCGCCTGTTGTCGCCGATGACAATCTCTACAAAGAGATGGTCTAATTTTATCAGCATAGCACTCCATCTAAATCATTTTAAAATTGTAGCTAAAACTATATTCAAAAAATATAGCTTTTAGCAGTTTAGGTAAATGAAATTTATCAATTAGAAAATTATTTAATATTTATTGTTACAAGAACTATCTGTGAACCTGGGTGACGATAAAAAATTGTCATAAACAACGCACCTAAACAGAATTCTAAATGTAATGTCTCTGTTTAAAACGGTTTAATTGTACCGAAACTTTAAATTCTTTCATACTACGTCTATACATGGATAATTACAATTACGCAGTGGCGATTGCGCGAAACTGTGCACCGAGCACCGGTTAATTACTGACGACAATACCACGAGTAGCGAAGCGACCTACGTTAATGAGACACTAGGTAAGATCCGTTCTATATATATTCATAATTTTGCCAATTTCGTCATCATCCCAAAAAAATTTGTTCATATTTTATTGTATCACATGATTGGATAAAAAAATCTCTGATAGATACCTACGGTAGTATCTTATATATATTGCTTCACTGGTGATTGTTCGATCCCCAACTTGCTCTTTATATACGTAGTATTTACCAACAAAAAAAACTGTTTAGTTTACTAAATAAAGTTTACTTTACATAATTATATAATTTAATCTTATATTTACCTTATTAGATTTATCCTGGAACGAACCAAATACAGATGTGACAAGATCGACTGTGACAACTGCTGAAGGGGAACTAACTAAGGCCTCCAACCGACCCACACGGACGTACCAGGCACGAAGTTTTCCCATGCCCATTTTCTCTTCACCTTTCAGCCCATCTGCGGAACGTATTGCTAAAGTTTTTGAACCAAACCGAGCTGATTTTAAGGTGAATTCCAATTAAATTTTTATTTGAATACTGACTTGATTGGTATATCTTAGAAAATAATTATCTCTTATTATTTTAACTTTTTATTTCATCATCATCATCATCATCAGCCCACCTCCGTCCACTGCTGGACATAGGCCTCTCCAATGGCACGCCACTGAGCTCGATCTTCAGCTCTTCGCATCCAACGTAAGGTAACTTACGAGGTATAAAATTACTTGTCAGGTAACTTACAAAGCATGAAATTACTCGTCAGGTAACTTACAATCTATGAAGTAATCTTTGACCAGCCCATTGGTCCAATGCTATTGAATCTAACTGCTGAGCAGGAATTCGTGGTTTCGATTCCCATCCGGACCAAGAATTTGTGTGATGAGTACTAAGTAGTATTTGTTTTGTATCAGGGTGTAAAACATCTCTATGAGTATATGTACCTACATAGTTTACCAGCCGTCTGATAACCATAGCATATAGCTTAGAATATAATGCCATAATTTGGGACCACATGGTTGAGTGTAGAAATGACCCAAGCAATTTATTTATCTGTTTTATCTCTTTACCAATAATAATTTTTATAATTTAAATTTAATGACAATAACTTTCTTACAATGTGCCTTCGTTGTAGATTGGTTTACTCCGAGATGGACAACTCCTGGCGGAAGATTCCCCAAATGAAATCCTCAGAAAATACGACTGCGATACACTCGAGGAAGCCTTTTTGAAGATGGCGCTGCGGCAGACTGAGGGGTCACACAGGAGAAGGTCCAGTATGTATTTCGTAATTATGAAATTTCTACCGCCATATTTTTATATATCACCCTTCAAGTTCTTCAGATTGAAGTCCGGAGTTCTCGATCTGTACTTATATTATTCATATAAAAATATGTACTAAAAATCGTCTATTAATAGAAGGGCTACGTATCCTCATAACTACCATTTATTGAATATAATCTAAAAATGTTTGTAGAATTACGTATATTGAAACTGAATAGTCATTTTTGTGGTTATGGATTTAAAATGTTTTACCACTACCGTTCTACTGTTGGGCACAGATCTCCTATCAGGATAATAACCGTTAACGTCCTTCATACGCCTCCGCTGACCTCGTATAGGTCCGACACTAGTTGGGCCGTCCCGAATACATACGCGAGTTAAGCCGGTACATACTAAATCATATGTATAAACATTCACGAGACATTTCTCAAGTACGTTTTCATTCCTCTTGTAGGAAGACGTATCCAGTGTTATTTTATATGTTTGCAATCGTCAACAGCACTAACCGGATCCCCGGACGTGATCCCGGACAGCGGCGTCGTCAACGACAGCCGCTACCAGTCGCGGGCAGACTTCAGCATCGTCACTAGCAGTACAGACGTTCGTATAAAATTATATAATACAATACTTAACTATCGTGAATAGAAGATTTTATTATAATATATTTGGAGGATGGTATATAAAAAATATGGTTATCGGGTATCGTGAATTTAGCCTTATTTTAAATTTCGTTCCAAAGTATAATAAGAGAATCTCTATGATATAACCGCTCCCCTGAATAGACGACCTTATTTTAATATTTTGACGATAGTACGTACATAAAAAGTATATGATATATTCAACTATCGTGAATAGAGAGCCTTACTCTGACTTTAGTACCACAACATACAAAAATCACAATATATGGACATAGACTTAGAATAAACCTATCATTAATTGATAGCCTTAAGTCTATTGCGCATGCAACCACTCGACCAACGACAAGTTGTGAGTGCATACTTCACAGACTTTATTCTGCTGTTGTTATTATTATTATTATATCGTCACGCTAGCTCTTTAAGGGGATATTCAGAGAGTGTAATATTAATAAACGTATAATTAGCATCTCAGGTTTCTAAGAACAAATATATTTAGCTGTCAGTGCTTTGTGTAATTATGACATGTTTCATAAATTTTTCTTTTTAATTATCAGGCGCTAACGAAAACGGAACAAGCACAAGACCACAGAAGTAAAACGAAGGGGAGGTATAAGGCAGTGTTTATCAAGAGCTTGCAGCAGTTCTCCAGGAATCCAGGGTGAGCGGAGTAACTGCCTACATTTATGTCACGTCCATTAATTACTACATCTTTGTCGTCAGTGCTATCAACTTAATGAGAACTTTCTCGAATGGACGGAATATTCTTAAAAAGCGTACAAAGGTTTCTCTTCATGTATTAATATACAGATATTTATAGATTTATTTGTATTCACATACAGTTGATCACGTTTAAAGCGATCCGTGTGAGGCGACGTACGTGATAACATTTACCTATACTTTTGGTCGTAGGAAATACATAATAGACACATCAAAATCAGTTCGCTGAAGGTTGACTTCAAATTTTTTACATCGGCTGTATATAAAATATAATAAGGTATACCTATTAATTTATTAGTAATTATTAACATTTGGGCGCAATAGCGGTTATTAGGGAAGACCTATGCCCAATTGTTGGACTGAAACATAGTGAGTGGTTGCAAGCGCGAATGCCGTTCGATAGGTCCTGGGTCCATTTCCCGGGTCGGGTACTCATCGGGTTTATTTCTAAATTAAAATTCCTAATAGTGACTCGGAGTCTGGATTTATGCCCGGTGTAATAGGCTTAATCCCTATTCCATAGTGGGATGTAAGAGTAACTAGTGAAACGTGAAAACATACTACACTCATTTGACTACCATTAGTAAATTACAGGCGTTACATATAATGAGAATAAAGATTCTTAAATCCCAAACAGGTAATACATGCAAATTATTTAATACATTTAATATGTGTTGGCAGCGGCTTCGTGTTCTCGATGCTGTTCCCGCTAATCACAGTGGTGGCGTTCTTCTCGGCGGTGGGCCACGACCCGCGGGACCTGCACCTGGCCGTCGTCAACGAGGAAGCGGCCACCTCCGCCTGTGAGTATCTCATGACTCATTAGTATACGTTATAGGCATTCGGTTACAATTAATATCTTAAGAGTATTAAAATGGAAATAAAACTCTTTCTTTGTAGATTTTATTTTATGTTTATAAGGTCAGATATTTGCGTGCATCCCAAGAGTCCTGGCGAGATGTTATAGAAAAAAATTACAATAATGAATAATTGCAGTAGGAGTAGATGTGTGTAAGAATGGCAGCGTCACGATGGTGCGGCAGCGGGAGGACGAGACTTGCGAGCAGTACATGCTCAGCTGCTGGTTCCTGGAGGAGATGGAGAAACGAAAACTTTACCAGGCATGTATACTCATATATAGGTTCATATATATATTATTAATATTGGAGGGAAGAAAGAATATATTATTCGGCCTGTCCAGTGTGGGGATTATGAGTAAAAAGCTATCAGGAGAAGCTTACGTCCAGAAGTGGATTTAGACAGGCTGGTGATGATATAAAATAGTGTTTTCAACGTTATACAAGTGAGCCTATTGCCATATATTGTATGGCAATAGGCTCACCGCCTATTCCATGGGACTTAAATGTAATTGGTGAAACGTCGGAGTGTACTACACTCCTCTGTTCCTTTTGGGGTAATAGGCGTGATGTTACGTGTTACGTTTTCGTCACTGTGCAATTTTCAAAAATGTGAGGTGAGAAAAGAGAAACAGCTATGACAGATGACAATGGTAGCTGTCACGTTAACGTTGACACTTGTCCATCTTGACTTTGACGTTTTTCACCGCGCTTCTATATTTCGTTTATGGATTCTGTTATCTATAGAATAATAACACCGGCTGTGGTAACGTTATAACTTTCATTTCCGTATCAAAAACAAACTTCTTCGCTGTTGCTGAAGTTGTTTTTTTATTTCTGCTTTAAAATATAATTCCTATGGTAACAGTGTCCATTGCCATGTCATGAGCCTATCGCAGTCCACTGCCG
>DWFV01001051.1:0-12060 GCA_018246775.1 Parelbella machaon machaon
CCCGTTTCAGCATTAATGATATTCCAAGTTGTTTTTATTTTATTTTTGCTAAATCTTATCTTATTTCTAATATACAACAATTGGCTGCAATACATACTTTCTTGAATATCCTTTAATAATTTCTAACGTGATTAGAGAAAGATTCAATTCTATTAAAGAACAACTCATGATAAAGGTCATATAAAGTGTGTCTACTTTTATGTATTCCCGGTGTCACCCAATCACTGAATGAATTACAATTTGATGGAGAGATAGAGTTGGCAGTAAAAACAGAATTGAAAGCTTTATTTATGTGAGTACATAACGTATTATACTGTGCGCTAACACTGGCACACAATGGTAAAGAAATGTTCCTGATAACTTTACTTCTTAATCTCTCCATACGCTTTTCGTTAACTGGAACGTTCATTTCTTTTTTGATAAATAATTTAAAATTATACACTGTCTAGCCGTTTATTGTTCAAACAAGTATATAAGGCCATTGTTCGCTATATTATAATGTTCAGGGCGATCTAACAATTAATATTTAATGAATAACCTTTTTTATCGTGATTAAATTTATAGGGATGAAATTTTACAAGAATATTATCGCGCTCACCCCTTCGGAATAGTATTGGTTAATACTAGATTAACAGCCACTGAAATTCCCAGTTGGTTTAAGATTCTGCCTGTATATATTGTGATATTATAAAAATTGAGTTTAAAAATCATCTGGCCCTTTTAATAACTATGTACAATATTCATACCACTCGTGTAGTGCACTCGTTTCCCCAGCTGTTTACCTCCCGTTATGTAGCGGAATTTTCAATAACCATTATAATGATAAAAATAAGCAATTCATAATCCTGTGCTGAGCTCGGTGGTCACGTGTAGAGGGCGTCATTTAATAACTGTTTGTGAACTTATTTTAAGTTAGCACTTTATTGTCGCTGGCCGTAAAGATCGTGATATCCCACTTTTATAAAACACAAGCTACGTGTCTTTCAGAAATGAGAATTTAGATACGTTTTGTTTTTTCATATTTTTGTATGATAGGATAGCTGTATGTTGTAATGGAATTGTACGAAAAGTTACAATTTTAATGGCATAACTTAAAAAAAAAACCACGCATAAGTTTTTAAGTTTAACTGTAGAGAAAATAAAGTTATATTGTTCTATCTCTAGCTCGTAGCTCCACTTATTATTATAAGTAGCTTACAATAATCATACTACAAAAAAAATCCAGTGTTCCTGGGTGAAACAATAATGCTCCTATTACAAAATTGTCCAAGGCACGGTATGTTAAACTTAGATAAAAAATGACCTAATTTGTCGCACAACCGCCAGTCTAATATTATCTGACTTGTTCCAGATCCGTAAACAATGGCTTTCTCAAAGATTTACATCATTTTCATCACCCTGCAACTGATCTACACGGTCTCTGGTCAGGAGGTCGTGAAGCGGGCACCGCAGGGCTTCTTAGGGATGAGAGGTAAAAAGTACATTGACTCGCAAGAGAATGAGCTCTTCAAACGCAAGCCTCAGTTCTTCGTCGGTGTCAAGGGAAAGAAGGACTTCGGTCTTTCAGAGATTCCAGATTTGGAATACAAGCGAGCACCGATGGGCTTCATGGGCATGAGAGGGAAGAAAGAGTACCCCGAGGATTTGCTATACGTAGAAAATCTTGAATACGTTCCTAAGAGAGACGGCTCCCTCATCGGCCAGATCGAGTACAGCTCGGACGAGTTTAACCAAAACCAATCAGATTTCCCGCTTCTTAATGAGCTCTTAATGGACTACCTCCACAAGCTGCAGCGTCCGAATATCGAAGGCGAACCGGCTGTTGAAAGCGATGAAGACACGAACGAGCGCGTCACCAACGAGGTGGACAAACGCGCGGCCAACATGCGCCAGTTCTACGGAGTGCGCGGAAAGAAATCGATCGAGAACAAAAGACCATACGATCTGTCTTTCCGCGGGAAATTCATAGGCGTTAGGGGCAAAAAGGATGTGAAGAACAGTGGCGCTCAGGAGATTAAGTTTTTGTTGGACCACAACGCTCCGTGGGCCAAAAGGAAGGGTCAGATGGGATTCTTTGGCATGCGCGGCAAGAAGTGGACGGATGGTGAGTTTAATGATCGCTTTTGTGATTGTAATTACTATATAAACGGTTGGCGGATAATAATTATAGTTATAATGATCTTATACCTTTCAAGCTATCAAAATCAGTAAATTAATCATCTCGCAATAATTACATATTGAGGATAGAATGAATAAAGCAGATAAAAGTTTCACAGCTTGCAAATAAATCTCGACTTGGTTACTATAGGATTTTTCTAATATCTAATTTCTGGTATTAACTAGCCTGAAGTCTGGACTTGTGCCCGGTATATGGCAATGGGTTTATCCCTTATTCAATGGTGGTAGGCAAAGTTTAACAAATGGGTCGTATGCGTGTGCTATACTACTCTGAATACTGTATTCGAGAAATAGAGGCGTGAAGATAAAGATGATCTTAAATATTTAAAAAATCAGAAATAATTTATAAAGCGAGGTTCGAGTACAAAATCATTGTGCCTTTTAATGTTCCTAATATTTTAATTAATAAATTACCTCTTACGTACTTTAAATAAAAATAGTGTATAAATAAAAAAATATTAATAAACGTAACATCACGCCTGTAATTCCCGAAGGTTTAGGCAGAGGAGTGTAGTACACTCCCACGTTTCACCAGTTACGTTTTACGTCCCATGGAATAGGTGGTGAGCCTATTGCCGTACACCATGCACAGATCCAGACTCGGAGTCACTACTAGAAATTCTAAATTAGAAAAATCCAATAGTACCCGACCCGGTATTTGAACCCAGGACCTCCCGATCGACAGTCGCGCTTGCAACCGCTCGACCAATGAGGCAGTCAGAAAGAAAATATTAATTTTCTTAGATAATATCAATTAAACTATTGTTGTCCATTATTATGAAAATTCTGCGAAACATTTAAATATCTGTTTGGTAATAAGTCGGAAATGAAACACATGACCTCTGACGAGGTTCTGACTTTTATTTTGCGTCAAAGTTGGATCGTATCGTATGAAGCCGTGTCACCCCACACAGCGTGGGCTGGGTAGAATTGGTAACTATTCTCAATATAAGAGAAGCGTTGTGTCGCTCAGCGGAATGATGAAAAGATTGATGATGTCGAATATTTAAATGTCTATAGGATGGGGTCGTTTTCTCGTGTTTATTATTTCTACATAAAAATACAAAAGATTTTTCGTTTGTCAGATCAAGTCTGTGGGGATAGAAATATTTGTCACTGGGTGATCTCTACCTACCCTGTAATGTGGTGAAATGATAATAATAATAGTTCTCTTGTCCACAGAATCCAGCAGCGAAGTGGATATGCCGAATTAAGTCTTCAGACAGCGGCACAACCTTCGCACATTATTATACCCATGGTTTACTACAAACTTCATATCTTAACTTAAGACGATCCCTCGCCAATTTTAAATATAGGAAAATGCTTATTCTAGCGTTCTATCTTCTAGTCATATTCCATATAATAATATATTACATCTATGGATTTTATTATTATTAATGATTATTGTTATTCGTGATTTTATTTGCTAAGTATTTTAACATATATGTAGTCGATAGTAGGTATACGGTTTGTTTGTCATAGTGATTTTCATTATACATACTATTAAATTTTACCTACCTGTTAAATATGGAAAATAAAAACAATGTTAAAGGTACGGTCCATACATAAATAACCTTTGAAATTATAATGCACTATAACTATTCTACAGATAAAATATCTATAAAGTAAAATTACACTTTAATTATATCTATATATAAATATAAATGCATGTTATAAATTATATATTTATCTAATTAAAAAATGCAGTACCTAGGTACCCAAAGAATGTTTCAATTAAATATTTGATTACAAATAGATATCATTTTAGAAACCTATATTTTTAAAATCCTCTACGTAAATCTAATGAGTTGTGAAATATCTCGATGTTACATACTTATTCGCTGTTCTCGTACATTTTGTGAGGCTGGCAAAATGTGACACATGTTTTATAAATAATAAATAATTATTAAACGCAGTTGTCAATTTAATATTTGTGTTTTATTTATAACCAAATTGTTGCATTAAGAAAAATATTTGTGTATGAATAAATTAATGTTTGACAAAATGAAGTAATTGTAAAATTATTAAAGTTAGCATGTTTTAAGATTCAGAATATTTTACACTTACAAGTCAATCTATCTAATTGGACAGAAAGAGAAAAGATCGGACGAAGGGTCTATCGATCCATTAAAGAGGTGGTTTAAGTTGTAATATAGTAGGTATTATTTTTCTAGTAAAAGAAGCTTTCGTATAAGTATTTTCCTACCCACTAGAACAAAGCAAACGAAAAAACCAATGAGAGAATTTTAAGTACATACCTTTGTTTGTGTATTCCATACATGAGAATGAGTATTGATATATATATATTACTCTTACAATAAATAAATTTTAGGTATGTTTAGAAAAAGACTAGATACTACATGTATCTATTAAATGTTTACACATATAGTTACTACTAGGAGAATTATATTTTTTTTTCATATCTATCATTCCGATGTTCCAACACAATTTTCTTCAAAGTACGAGAAGATTCAGGCCATAGACCGCCTCGCAAGTCAATTGCACGTTGGCAGACTTCATACGCCTTAGAGAGCATTTTTTTTGAAGAACTATAAAGTGTGCAGGTCCTCATGTTTTCCTTATGATATGTGATATTTATCTTACCTAAAACGCACATTTTTGTAACGAGGTGCGCGCTAGGACTACATTTCAGGAACCACGAAGTGAGTGGCTGATTTTAAAACCACTAGGATTATCATTGCTTAAAAATTAAAAAGCAGTGTTTTGAGATAAAATACATGTTCAATTCCAATCAAAACATACGGTAAGAGCTAAAGCGATATGTAGGTACATAAACGGGAGACTACAAGAGTAGGTATCCGAGTGCCGTAGTTCGGTAACGAATTGAGTGTAAAATCAACAATATTCGCAAAACGAAAGTTTGCTCACAAGTTAGATTGCCTATTAATGGCTAAAATCGCGTCATTGGGCAGCGCTGCCTTAGGCGAAACCTTTTATCTGCGAAAAAATTAATAGACTAACATTCTGGGTGTGACCTTCAGCGTGTTTGTGTTGGGAAGTAATCGGAATTTCAATAAGAAGGGATTGTCTACATGTGATACAATTCTATGTAGAAACCATAATAGCGCATTGGAACAACTCACACGCGGTCGTGTGATCTCGAATTAGGCAGGCCCGTCATGTGGTAACCAGAAAGTTCATTAATATAGTAGTATACATTTGTAAATTTAAAAACATAGATACTGTAATTTCACGATGAATTTGCTATCTTCGGTTTTTACAAGGGGTTTGTTTATCACTTGCAAAGAATGTATTATTAAGAAATACCTACTTTAAAATGCATCTTCTTCGGATACCTATAGGTACAATGGATAAGCTGAAATATTACATCCAATACTATAATCAGCATGATTTATTCATAAAATATTGAATGAATGATGGCCAAGTGCAGGTTCAGTGCCTTTTATTCCTACAAATGGTTGGACGACCAAGAAAAATACATTCTTGTTCAATGGCCTTAATAAATCCATTATTAAATTTTTTATTTTTAAATAGTTCATCATAAATTATGACATCGTCAGGAATACGGTTTTAGGTATCAGATAAACTGTCAAAGAATTAATACAATATCAAATTAATCAACAAATTAATTCGTCGTAAAATAAATATAAAATGAAAATTTATAAAATTATTTGTGAATCCATAAACTCAAAACGAATGTTAATTTTGTAAACAGATGCATGCCGGGCTCTGAATCCAGAATCTTTGGGTATCAATGTTCGCCCTAGTTCTATTGAAGGAACATCGCTCTGCAGCATGTACCAGGCGCACTGCAATTGTATGAAAGACCGTGTTCAGAAGCGTAATCATAACATAACCAAATCTAGATAGACTAAACTCACACAGGTAAAAGGCGAATGACGCAACATTTATAAATGGTTAAGGCATCATTGAACGGAAATAATTTTTTGTATATAATGTATATGTTGGAGTATATTTTGGAGCAAATTATCGGTATCAAGCAATTATTTATCAATCGATGACAGTGACAATTTTCCAATGACAGTTTAAGAGCTTATGAATTAATTCAATAATTGTTTTACAAACTAATAAATAAATCGAAGTTAACATAAGAGATGCAATAGGTATTAATAAAAAAACACCTTAAATTTCATAATATTTTTTATTAAAACTTTCTTCTTATAAATCCATCGATTGCTAACATAATATAGTATAGAACGTACATAGAAGCCATGTCTCAATGTGTGATAAACATAAATACATACATGTTAATCGTAATGACAGCTACAACCGTACTGCGGTACGCACGCACACACCCACGCGGCCCAAACACAGTGACAGGCCGCCATTTTGTTCAACAAATTTCCAAATGGCTACCACGCGTCACAATGAATATCTATAGATATTCAGCTCCGTTCCATATTTTGCTTATAATGCAATAACTTTCAATATTTTTGTACTAATCTCCCTTTAAATGTAAACAGAACATCGATTTGAATTGAAAACCTTTGTAAGTTTTGAAATAATATTTGTACTGGATAAGCAATTTTTTTTTTCAAAAACGGCGGCCGGTCACGTCATATTTGTAATGCATTTTTACCATAACAAAGCACCATTCATACAATACTAACAAGAAAAAAAGCTATTAAAATTATCTGTTATAAGGCCGTTGCAGTAAAGTCGAATACATGATACTTTGTAAAAGGACAGAAAGAAATAAAACATTAAAAATGGACGATAAGCAAAAATTGTAAATATTATTACCTACAAGAACAGGAATTGTATTATTATGGAAAATTATTAAAACTAAACACATATCGACCGAAGTGTACCTCCTTTATTCACAACACATTCATGGGACATAATTCTCCTAAGAAAAAAGTGTGTTAGTTCTGATCTAATTGTACACGAAATCGGTCTAAAGCACACCGGAACGGATTTAATAAAAAAACACATAGAATGGACTGAATCTTAATAAAGGAAAATTTCCACAGCGGAAGTCACATTATTACCCACTTAATGTTGTCGCCGACAACATTAATATTGACGTTTTCAAACAACACCAGTTCGCAGTTGTAGAGGGCGCGGCCGGCGACATCGGAATCACATCTTTGCATCTAGATTATTTATCAACAGGCTAAAGCTATCATTTGAGGCTATGTACAATAAATTATCCTTAAAAAACCTTGTGCATTCTTCAGCCTATGTTGCGTAGTCGAGTAAGTGTAAATATGTATCTCCATTTACTTATGTATAAGCCAAAAACTCTTTATTTTTGGGGGTAGTCCAAATTTTTACAAATCGGAATAACATCTCCTTTACTCAGCTGACATTTTTTATTAAACAGTCAAGCATATGAAAATACTGTGGCGTATTTCAAAGTAGACAAAATACAATAATATACGAGCGAGTGAACATAATTAGTCTGTTAATATACACCATGGAAAATATACACGAATTGTTTGTAAGTTCCAGATTACAGTCCATTCCATCCAGACCTCTGTAGACGTTATAAAGTTTTTTAACCACAACATTTCAGTACGGTCGCAAATGTTTACAGTACATATTATATATAAAATGCGGAGAAAACAGATAAACGATACTTATACAACACAAAAAAATCATGCACAGTCGCAGAAGAAAACTGAAAATTTTTCTAGTCAAAATAGAATATGTTTTATTCATGATATTTTTATATGATTTCAACTCGAAAAGTATTTTACAAAAACATTATTTTGTTATTCACAAATATATATTATTGAATAATAGTATATTACATCATAATTGATGAAAAATTCCTATCAAATTTAAAAGGCGATATAATATACGATAACAATGAACTCATGTCTGCGACTATACCGTGTAAAGTTTGTTGAAAAATGAAAAAAAAAAATAACCTTACAGATAAAAATAATACGGAATATACAACTTGGGGGAAGAAAATGTTAATTATTATTATTAATTTGTTATCATAACTACTTAATCGATGAAAAATTGTATTTAATAAACTAGAACATTATAACATCTATCAAAATTGTGTGAAACAAAGTATAAAGTTTCAATTTCTTAAGCTTTTTCAAAGAATAAAGGCAATTTGATAGAGCAATTTTGATAAATATTACAGCTCAAAAGCCGAGAATTGGCATCACCCCGCAAGTGATGCAAAAAAAACCCCGAAGACGCTCGAGCTGGCAACATCAACATCGAAAAGAAAAGAAGAAAAAAATTCAGATACAGATTATAATATATCGTATAAACGCTAACTACTTATTATACAAAACTTGTTTATGCATGTTGTTTAAATAACTTACTATAATAGCGTTATTGTGTTTTGTTAAAAATATAGCTGTTTATATTTTTATTTCACTCGCCATTAGGTTCACGTTATCTGGATTATTCTGTCCTGGTGTACGAAAAAAATAACTTTCTTTTAATAGTACTAATAATTGCAAACAGACATTGAAAAATACACAAATTACATTTGCAGATACTGAAATAGCGACCAAAATAAAATTTATACTCATATTAATGTAGTACTTCAAATATGGATTTTGAGACAGAATGATCCGAACCATGTTTCATTGATTAGTGTAAAAACACAAGCCATTTTTATAAACAATGCAGGTCACAGTTAAACATATGGTCTGACCTGTAAAAAAATATTTGAAAATTCAAATAACTAATTATTAACGAATTAATCGAAAATCTTATAGGACTCTTCATATAGTTAATTATAACCTGCTTTTTTTATAAACTTACTTTCGACTTTATCAGGTGTAATGTTTGTCATTACCGGTAGTATGTCATATTTGAATAACATTTAAAGAATATTAATCGATTTTTTTATCGATACAAAGGAATGGACACGATTATCTCGCGATGATTTCTGATTATTTACACAAGTGTGGTGTAATGCCATTTTTTTTTAAATAATAACTATGGTTGATTTGTTTCATAGCAAAACCATCTACTTTAACCAATAAGTAGTTGAAAGGTAGGTCTAATTTTTTTGTTATTAGAAGTAGAATATTTGATTTAAAAATGCGTTCAATATTATGAAAAAAAAAAATTTTACAATGCCCAACATAAAAATCCAATTAAACTATAACATTAAATTCAATAATAATTAAAGAAAAACAATTATTTTAAATATAGTATAATATAAATATCACTAAAACTTCAAATATTTTCACGTTTTAGCTAATTTTACTGCAATTGTGAATTTTTTAACATAGGATGTAAATCAAAATAGATACTATAATACCAAATGGGAATATGTATCGATTTGCAGTCCACAGATCTGACATCAGAGCTAAATTCCGAACGAGACATCTTCAGACACGTCGGCCGCGACCACACATCCATATCGATACACGTGTCCTTTGTAAACACTAATGATACATTCATGTACATGCCGAGTATTACTTATTTTACATTTTTATTATGTCATTCCACAAGACAGGAAAGATGTGACGTCACGAGGATATGAATAAGTGTCTTTTCACTGTCGCGGCCGACAATTTTAAAGAGCATTATTCGCGGGAAAACACATCAATATGCTACTTTCTCATACTTCTAAGTAGACCAGTTACCTTTTGCCTTCCGAGAACAACCCCATCAGAAGTTTCTTTTTATCTATCTTTATATTAGCACGATGATGTATTATAATAATTATCATCATCAGCGTGGCCATCATTGTTTCATACACTTTAAACCACATACAGGTTTCATAAGGTCACATCAAGGTCAAATTTGTTTTTCTATCACACCGCACGCGACGCGCGCTTCTACAGCCGATACATCATCATCATTATTACTCCTTTTTAATAATAATTATAATCATAATAGTAATAATAATAATAAAAACATCACAATAAATAAAACTTACAATTTACAGAAAATTAATTACCGTAATACACACCGTATTATTAGTGTTCCTATACACAACCTAATATTGATACCGACAAACGTACGATTACATTTTAGCACAAAAAAAAGAAAAATTAACGAATGAAAATAACCAACGAATGAATGAAACATCGTTATCGTTCATCGGCGTTACACTGAAAATTCTATCATTCCCGTCTCCGATAAATCTCTCTTGTACATAGCACTAATTACAATCGAAGAAAAATCGTTACATTAATAATTTTATTAATTTCGGTTTAATTGTACGAAAATATATTTTTCGAGTTCCTTTTATTTCACTGTAATACGAGGAACGTTAAACAGCGACAACGATGGTTAGTCTAACATAGTATTAACGTTTGCTTATGTTTAGCAAAACCAAAATAAAAAGCTCGATAACGCTTACAATATTAAAGAGAACCGTGTATTTGCGATATAAATGCATTAATTAATTACATAACCATTCTTTAGACACTACTAACATTCACAGACACTAAGCACCGCGTACAGTCGCAGACACGAATACAAGTTCTGTTTGTGTCTACGTAAAGATGAGAGTACATACAAGATACATGAAACGATTGAGTTTGTGTACGGAATCAACACGGTCCGGTTGTCAAGTGCGACACATAAGTGTCTGTGAATGTCAATATAACATGACTCGCTCGCTGTGTACAAAATGTGAAACAATAATAATTTATTTTTTGGATGAAAAATTAATTTCCTTGATGATGTAGTTATATTATTACTTATATTGATATATTTTTGTTATGAATATGAAATTCTCATTGTAATAAAATCTTGTACATAGCGAGTTCTCCAGCAAACCATTCTCAACACATACGTATTGGCCAGATCACATACAATAAATGTATACATTGTTTATGTACATTTTTAAACACCCAATCAAATTCCGTACAACGATAATGTCAATTAGAAAATCATGAAGGAAACGTACATTCTTAGCACCAGTGAATTATTCGTATTTTTATAGGTAAATTGAAATGTTGAAGGCACCTGTGTTATTGGATAGTTCTGTTACTTCCTCGGTTGGAAAGAGATGCAAAATTTTGAAATGTCAGAAAATGACTTTTTCATATTGAGATGAAACGAAAGATGGGACATCCCATATACTAGAATTACTTTATGGACTACATATTTAGTAATACTTTCTTGGACTGATTTCTTTACAGCCTTGTGTCATTTTTGGACGTAGACTGTTTCAAAAACTAGCGTCTTTCTAATATACTGAAGTAATTTTCTTCTTACATCATACATCATCATGTATGTATCTACCTCGGCATGTGACGTTTTCTATGTATAGTGTGTTTAATTCAACTACAGTTTTGCTTAGAACTAGTAAAAGATAGTGTAAACCATACATCTGTCTTTAGCATAATTTTGAGTGGACTTAACAAGGAATCAGTAGAGCAACTTCTAGAATTGGTTTTTATTTGCCATGACTGTATTATCACCTTACATAAAGATAAATAAACCTTAAAGAAGCATACTGTTATTAAGGCATTCCTTACTAGAAATGCCTTAATATATGAATTTGCATATTATTATAATCGGCTACACCTAATATGCAACCGTAAAGTGCCTTAAATTGGAATATTTCGTTGCAAACTCATTGAAACCCAATATTACTACATTCAACCCCATCTCGACGTCCTAGGGTGCATTTTCATACCGACTTTCGTTTCCCATCGCAGCTCCATGAAGGGAGGGTGCGGCCGGCCAATATGTACGGGTGGAGAGGCTAGCGGATGGCAGGAGCAGGCGGTTAGATCGCGTTCTGCAGCGTGAGCGGGTGCGCGAGCGCGCCGTGCCCGTTGTGCGCCGTGAAGTCGTCCTCCAGCAGCGCGTCGCGCTTGGCGCGCTCGCCCGCCAGCCGCTCGCCCGCCAGCCGCTCGCCCGCCAGCCGCTCGCCCGCCAGCCGCTCGCCCGCCAGCCGCCCGGACAGGATGGTGCTGGCCGACACTGTGCGTC